>BMAU01020622.1:0-215000 GCA_019973935.1 Trichonephila clavipes
AAATGTTGAAAATTTGTTATTAAAGCACCAGAAAAAGTATTTGTTTGTTGTTCAGTTATTTTATGTAACACTTATTTTATGTATTAATTAATTTTTTAAAATTAATTAACATGCGCTTTTCTTAAATTTTAAACACTATACTTCACTACAGTTAGAAACTTAATTATTTTAAAGTCAGTATAGTAGTACACCAGCTGTCAAAAGACATTTAAATTGATAAATTGGCAAAAATTTAATATTAAGTATGCAGGGGTCTACCCAAAACCGATAAACATGGCAAGTGGTCTATGAGACAAAAAAAAGTTTGGGAACATCTGGTTTATATTCTTCATTCACTTGTCTTGTCTGTATGTGTGCTTTGAGATAGTGATATTGTTCCATTATATTGGTTTTCTCTCAGTGTGTGATTGCTATTCTTTTTAAAGTTCTGCTTTAGTGATAGCAGTCTTGTCTTTGGCAGCCAATTTACTGTTTCTTGTTTTGTTGAAATACATTGCATTCCCCTTGTGTCCAGATCTCCCATAGCGCTTGATTTTTTTTTACGATTGATTATAATTCTATGTATATAGAACATGAAATTGAATTAAATATTGGTTATTAATAATTAATTTTAATAATAAATGCTAATTATTTATTCAATAAATTATTTTTTACTGTTTTTTGTTCTCGACAATCTACAAAATCAAAAAAATATGTTGGGCGGCGTATTGAAGTATGATACGAGAATGGTGGACTTTCAACCCTGGACTCCCCCTCTCTCTCCCTCCTCTCTCCTTGAAGAAAATTCCTATGTGCGCCACTGCAAAGAGCCATTTATATATATATATATATATATATATATATATATGCATATAAATGGCTCTTAAGGGGTCAGGTAGCGGTTGTGATCAGGACAATCATGTACAATTTAATAATTTTTATAATACTTAAATAAAATTTTACACAAAACAACATTTTCCATTCCTTAAAAACTTACGAATAAAGATATTTTTATTTCTGTTGCTCAGTGTAAGAACAACCATTGTCAAAATATAACGAAAATTAAACTTTCAAGCTTCTTAAAAAATTCCCTACCCATACTATCATAAGTGTTTTTATTCAGCATTTCCATGCCTACACTGTTAATTTAAACTGGACTTCGATTGTTCTTGCATATAAAAGTCATTCCAATGCTGTTTATTAACTTTAAAGAATATTATATAATATAGAATGTGTTTTAGTCACACACTTGCATTGGGGGTTTGAGTATCTCCTGTTCATTCATAATCATAAGTACTTCCGAACTCGTATATGCAAATAAATAAATGCTGAGGGAAATCATTTTGAAGAGTACTTTCCCATTGCAGTATTTTTATCAATGAATAGGACTTTTACTAATTTTTTTAGAACCAATTCTTATATTTTCACTGATTGTGTCAATAAACTTTGTTTACTGGAAAACAATGTAATACAAAAGTAACTATCTCAAGCCAATTAAAATGTATATGCAAATACAGGAAAATTGTTTGAAAAGATAATAATAAAGGAAACCACAACCATCTATGCAAAGACCCAGGTTTGCCAATTGCTGTCGTAGACAATACGCTTTAAAGAGGAAAGTTTACGACAATTGTAACTCATTGGATGGTAAACTTGAAAATGAGTGACAACTATTTTTATAAAATGGTTTAACAATTACTTTTTAATGAATAATAGAAGCCTACAAAAAGGAAAAACCTCAATTTTATAAATGTTTGATAATAAACCAAGCATTTACAGTAAAGTAAGAGCATTTTAAGAAATACATATTACAGAGTTACTATAAATTAAAAATAAGTCCCTTACAGTGAAAGATACACACAACACTTTATCTTGACTAATTTATGTTACATCTACTTCCGCTGATATAATATGAACAACTTTAAATACCTATTGGAAGGTTAGGTGAAGATTTTAAAAGTTGTTGTACCATACAAAGATCAACAATATCAAATTAAGCCATTACTTTTGTACCTAAAATTGGCATGATTAATAATAATCTAAATATCTAAAGCGATGGTGATTTTGTTGAATTGCTTGTGGATGGTGTCTTAAGTGTCTGATGTCATAGATCCAGAAGATGATAATGATTTGAAAATAAAAATAGAGCTCCTTCCACACTACTAAATTCATTAGAAGTCTTAAATTTTACAATAAATTAGGAAATCATTTTCTTGTTAATGACTCCAATGTTGAGCGAACTTATAAATTATCACATGAACTACCGAAAGAAATTAACAGAATCTAAAAATGCAATTACTGATTACATTACCAGAAAAAAAAGCAACGCAGAATGTAATTTGGAAAAATCCAACACTTTTTGCTGACTAAATATATTACAAAGAAAGTCTCCGATGATGAAAATGATTTCACAGTGATTTTTGTACAAGTGATGCAGACCATTATAAGATAGCAGTGACAACATTGAAAGACAAAATTGTTTATTTTAGCTTTTACATTTCTGACTTTGAAGGGGGTATTCTAGTCCAGAAATTTGAAAAAAAATCGAATTTTTTTCCTTCATATTTTTAAAGCTTAAACACTTAAGAATACCTACGTTAGAAGGTTTTTCAAAATTATAATTATTTTCGGAGATAAAAGTAGTTTAGTGATGCGGCATATAAACCGGCACGGTCGGAACGTATCGACGATAGGGATTTTCCGTATGCCTGCGATCGTATTCCCTCGTAAAACCATTCCTACTTTTTATATATCGTCGGCCTGGTTATCAGAATGCGTTACTCCACAAAATATCGAAATAAGACTTTTAATGTCATCTAGTGGAGTATTTTGAAGCCTATCCATTGGATTACTTAATATGTCCTACAAAAATATCGCTAATTTATAATTGCAGAGAAAAAATTCCCTTGCATAGTAAAAATAAACAGTTTTTACTTGCTAATGTAAAGTTAATTCAGAAAGAGTTACGCATTCTGATAACTAGGCCGACGATATATTTTAAAAATACAATAACCGAAAGTCTGAATTCATTAATATAGACTTTTGCATAAAGCTATATACGTAATCGGAATACACAGTAGAAATTGCTTACTTTTTATAGCAATTTGCATTTTAATGACTGCTCCCATTTTGAAATGTTGACTCTTATCAGGAGCAAAAATAGGTCAAGAAACTTATGCATTCACCGTTAAACGTGAATATCGGATTGAACTCAGATGGCAAGAGAGGCTTTTAACGCTAAATAAATACAGAGACTGCTCTTGGAAGAAAGAACGGAAAAATATGTTTTGAAGTAGAGGAAGGCCGAATATTTATATGGAGCAAGGAATCGCATACTGAAAAAATAATGGCAAGTATAAAGTACTGGTATATTGAAACTGGTCTACTGCATGTAACTTGACCAAAGAAAAGAAAAACTTTAAACGCGTTTTTCTCGAAACTACTTTTCGGGAGCTTTGTCATGATACCTTAGAGAGAGGAAGTTCTACCGAACAAATTTACTTGAAATTTCATGTGCGTGGCGAGGCCTTCTCTTTACATTACTCTATCGCAAAACTAAACTATACTAAAATTTCAATTTTTATTATTTTTAAAAAATTCACGATAAGTAAAAAACGTTGTTAAACAAATATATATATATATATATATATATATATATATATATATTGATAAACAAATATTTTTTTATTTCTGACAGCGGCTATTGGCCGAAAAATTTTTCAGCTTTTTTAGATAAAAATTATTATTTTCAGATTACTAAGAGGGTTGCAATCACGGCTGACCTTGAAGAGTAGGACGCGCCATTTTTTGAGGAAATCTCCACTTCATTAGCCTGTAACTTTTTAATTTTTCACTCAGTTTTTTTTTTCTCTATATTCTTCAGACATTGATAAATATCTGGTAAAATAATGGCTGGATATCTACACTATTAAAATCCGAAGGTAAACGTATCTATGTATGAATGAATGAATGTAGCCACAGATTTTCTCTCACGAACCGCACGACGCAGAAACTCGCCGAAGGTACCAAAATTTAGGAATGATCCAGGAATCCGTTTTGACCATTTTATTTCGATATTTCAATTAGTTAAAAAGATAGTAATTAAAAACCTAAAACGCATAATTAGTACCATTTCTCACTGCCAAGGGAATTCGCAGCTCTTTTTTTTTTTTCAGCCGTTTTAAAACGCAATCTAATTTTTCATAAAACTCACACAAAAATAATTACAGATTCGTAAAGATCATTTATTTCGACACGATATAATATAATTTATTTTTACAAAATAATTATATTTTGTATTCTTTACGATTTTAAAATAGTCGAAATCTAGTTTTTTTTTTTAATATAAAATTCTAAGTTGTTCCGCTTGCAGTTTCTTTTTCGCGTTAATGAAAAAAATTTTTACATTAAAAAGTTCATGCTTTTCTCTTTTTAGAATCAACCATTTAAAAAATTTTATGTCAAAAATTGGTTTTTTACGATTTTCAAAATATTCAAAGTTTTATTTCAATACTTAATAACTTCTTTATTAATAAAAATAATCTTACGAAACTTTTCCGCGTGTAGAACAATATTATACGTAATCTGTACAAAGATTGATAAAATATCTTAAAAATTACGGTTTAAAAAATGTGTTTTTCAATTTTTCCCTTTTGCGATAAATATGTAAACATTACTTTTTTAAAAGTTTTTTGTTTAAAAATTACCGTTGTTTGCTATCGATATATGAAGTTTGAAAGCATGAACTTAAAAATGAAGTCGAAATTTTTTTTTTTTTTTACTTTAACGAATAACGAAATGGGATACTGAAAAAATATTCTTTATTTTAACGGTATTTTTTACTTTCTCCCACAAAGGAAAAAGATAAGCGTTGTTGTTAAAAGCGCTGCTTTATAAAACAGTAGTTCCCAGGGTTCGAAACTGAAGAGGAAGAAACTTTAATTTTTGCATTACGCTACTTCTTAGAGTTTAAAATTTTTTATTGGAATGAAAAAGGTTAAAATTAAAATGAAATATCAAAATGTTTTTATCAGATCATTTTTAATGTTTTTTTCAGTACATGCATATATATGCATATATATATATATATATATATATATATATATATATATATATGCTATATATATATATGTATACACTCAGGAACATTAAGAAATAGCGACCAAGAAGAAAACATCGGATTGAAATGAAATTAAATACACATAATGACACAGATGAGAGATTCACTTGATCTCAAAAACAAGACAATTAAACGAATACAGGGTGTGTGCAACGACACAAATACTGGGCAACTTCAATGGCGCGTTGGACCACCTCCAGATGCAATACATGCCGCTTCAGTCCGGCATTGAAATGATTAGACACCTTATGTTGTCCTGGGCAGATGGAGCCCTGGAAATCTTGAACAGCCAACCCTAAATCATGAACAGAGTGACACGATGGCATTGCCGTTTTAGCTGATCACGTTCTCTACAGGGGGGACAAATCGAGAGCGGGACGGCCATCGAAATTCTGAAAATGACGTGGGAAGTTTTGAGCAACTCTTGCTGTATGCGGATGAGCATTATCTTGCTGGAAAATTGCCCTGGGGAGCCATTTGGAAGGTCCTGCACATGGGGTCGAAGAATATCATCAACGTAACGTTGGCCCGTTAAGGTTCGACGCATCACAATTAAAGTGGACCGGCTATCATAGGCTATGGCCCCGCAGACCATTACACCAGCTGTGCGGGTAGTGTGACGTAGAACAGTGTGGGGAGAATTGTACCGCTCACCGGAACCTCCCACCCGTACACGGTTATCATCTGTCCCCCAAACAAACCGGGATTCATCACTTAACACAACCTTTTGCCAATCTGTGACATTCCACATTGATCTGGCTTGGTATCACTATGAACCAGTTCCCGATGTTCCGGTGTTAAAGGGAGTGCACGGAAGGGTGCTTGGATTTAAGATTTGCTTCTGCAAGGTGTCTGGAAATTGTTGTGCAACAAATGCTACGCCCGTCTGCTCGTATCGTTGAACGAATCACTGTGGGTCCCGAGGTGCTTGCCGCACGATCCTTCAAACCTCTCTCCTCGTGGTCTTCCTGCAGTGGCGTAACGTACACCCCGCAACCCCCACTGCGGGAGGTTTAAAACTTCTAGAGGGCTTTAAAAAGCTAGACTGAGGCCATTAACGTAAAATTTCACAAAATTAGCTTTACATTTTTTAAATCCAATTTTTAAGTGATTTTTTCAAATTGGCGATCTAACATCATTCAAAATCAAAAACTTTGATCGCTTATTAGATATCTTAGATCCAATAACCAAATAAAAAAACATTTTTAATTTGCTGTAATCGCGACAGAAAGAGATACTTTTCTTTTAGTGGGTTTTCTTTCAAACCTAAATTATTAACTGATAAAAGAAAGTCAAACGGAAAATTGTGTTGGATAAAATGCTAGAAAGATAAAAAAAAAAAATTCATCACTGTTTTCTTAGTATACTTCATGTTAGCGGTAGGGAGGAAAAAAAAGACATGTTATTTTTAATGAAGTAGCAAAGTAACTTATTACGACGTCTTAAACTCCCCCACATGTATTTTTCATTTTCATTTAGCGAACTCGTAAATAACGTACATCTGTTATGCTTTTCATGAAAAATAGTATTGCGATGTGAAACGCATATAGAGCATTTTAATTGATTACATGGTCCTAGATTTATGATTTTAACCCATTACCCACAGAAATTTTCGTAGATTGTGAGTTAGTATTCAATGAAATAAAGCATAATGAGAAATGTTTCACAAAATTGTTTTCGAACATATATATTTTTATATTCAATGCACTTCAATATAAGGGAGTGTTCCTTCGCTGTTAAACATTTTGATCTCACTTTTCTCTCATGTAATATTAGAACAGTTTTGTAAAGCGGAATTAATTATTCTGGTTCTTATATTGTTATTTTATTAATAAGACAAGAAGAAACGCTTGGCCGTAAAATGAGTGCAGTTAAAAAAAACTGAGTGGTTCTCCAAAACGAAAAGAAATTCGAAAGGAAAAGAGAGTATAGTGCAAAATTGGGTAACTTTTTTAATATCCATAGGTTCATCATCTTCTGCAAGTGCTAGTAGAGTAATGCCAACAATGTTTGATGAACAAGGTCAAGCTCATCCAGGATTCATGAACGAAGAATTTGGTAAAGTGATACTTTTTTTTCTATCATAAGGATCTGAAATCGAAAATATTATTTTACAGTGTTTGTGTTTTTCTTAGTGTATCATTTTTATTTAAGTTACCAGGTTATCAGTCGACTGTTGTTAGATTTCCCATTTTTTAAATACTATAAATACTCTCTAATGTTGAACGATTATTTTAATATTAACGTTTGCTGTTCAGCTACACAGGGTTGATTTTATATTCAGTTATAATGTTTAATATTTAAATATTTTTACGTGATGTTTAATATTTAAATATTTTACGTGATTTGTAATGGTCTTTGTTATATATGCAATTCTTTATATATATATATATATATATACGGCTTGGCCCCAAGATCTGACCTTGCAGGGGGCCCAATTATTTTTCCGTTACGCCACTGTCTTCTGGTCGCTCCAGACCCGGTTTTTCCGCGCTGATGGGTACCTTCTCGTGTCCACTGGTCCCAACAATTTCTAACGGCACACCCGAACGATCCCACCGGCCAGCAACACGACGCGTCGACCAGCCTGCAGTTTTCGTCGATGATCAGGCCTCTCTCAAACTCGCTTAACTGTGAGAAATGTCTTCTGGCACGTTTACCTGGCATGGTTTCGTTTACCAAAGTCTTCCTACAATCGGCGGGTAATCGTAAAGTTTATGAATCTTCGAATTTGCGCTGGCTTATATAGCACCCTATCTTCTGATTGTAACCATCTCGGCGTGTATGAGCATGCGTATTGGCACAAAACTTGGATCATTTGCATCCCATTACACTGTACTTATTTTAAAGTTTCGCGATTGTATTTACTTAGCTTCCTTCTTGGGTCGCTATTTTCAATGTTCCTGGTGTATATAGGCTCCCCCCCCATGCTGTTTTTTTTTTTTAACTTATATATTTATATGTTTAATCAAACGTTCAGAAAAAACAGAAACCGCCGTGCTGTGACAGAAATGCCGCAGGAAAATGAAGGAATTTAACCGGGCTCTAATAAATCTTACTGTCCCGGAAGAAATTACTGGTATTGCGCCGCAAGCCTTAAAGCAAGGAGAAAAATCCCTGGAAATCGAAAGAGACAAAGTGAAAACATGCTGACTTCAATTGTCTGAAGAAAAAAAGAAAATCTCTTTCCTGTTGAAAGTTTTTTGCAATAGTGTATTTGTGCATTTTTCATATACAAGTGGTAGCAACCCTGCTGCAGTATTGTGTGTGCGTGTGTTTTGCAAAATATAAGTGGTAGCAATCCTACTGTGTGGTAAAAGTGATATTTTCTTGATAAATTCAAAATTCTTGCGGTAGCAATCCTGCTACAGTGTGTTAGTGTTAGTGCTAATTTCTTCGAAATTCGCGGTTGCAATCCTGCTCAGTGTGGTGAGTGTTTTTTTTTTAAGAAGAAAAGAGAGGTGACAGAGCAACTCTGCTACAGTGTGATGAGTGTTTTTCAAGAAGGAAAAGTGAGAAGCGATAGCAACCCTGCTACAGCAACATGGTGAGTGTTTTTTTTTTTTTTTTCAAGAAAAAAAGTGATAGCAAGCTCTGCTACAGTGTTATTGACTGTGTCAAGAACACCTGATATATACTAAATTCATCATTACACATGAATACTGATTTCGAAACAATCATTTTGCTTGATATTTTATAGAATTTCATGTTGAATTTATGCAGCATTACATAATTTATTTGCATAATCTGTGATGTACTTCCCCTTGGAGAGTACATCTCCTCATATCAGCGTGAACTAGAGGTGTAGGATCAGCGCAAGAACTAGGGGATCAAACATTATCTTAATATGACTTTATTAAGATATTAAACTTAAACTTTTTTAACAAATGTAGTTATAATAATTAATACGAGAGAACCTACGATGACGTAATACGCAACACACAATATATATATATTTATAAGACAATCTAATTTAGACCAATCTCAATAAGCGAACCGCCTAATCCTCGTTTCAATATTAAATAATCAATCCTACCTTATATTATTCCGTAATGCTACTTTTCTTTATCTGCAATGGGATGCAGCTTGACGACTAATTTCTATTCGAACACCTATACGTATTTCCGCAACGTAGAACTTGATCAATCTTGAAACACTCAACTGCAATAATCATCAACTGCAACGCGCATCAATTGTCTAACATTCCTTTGCATTGCCATCCCGTTAACTCTAAGATCCTATATTTAAAGTTCGTTTATTTGCATCTCTTCTTCATTTCTCGTTTCTTGGACTTGGTTGGAAAAAGGGAGTTTTGCCATTAATTCATTAAAGAACCCAAAGGACTTGTTAAAAGAAAAGACGCGTAAGACGTCACAATCCCTCAAGAAACAAAACGTGATTTATTCGAGGATCTTAATGACCCCTTAGAGAAATTACGTGCCTAAATTTTTATTCACTTCTCCCTTCCACGCTTTAAATTTTAACTTTAATGTACAACCTTGTATTATACAAAGCCCACCAGAAAACATCAAACGAGGATTTATTCGAGGGTCTTAATGGCCCTTAAGAAATTACGTGCCTAAACCACTATTCACTTCTAATTTTCTCTTCATAAGCTTTAAAAATCTTAACTTTGTAAATATTCATTCTGTACGTTAATTTCATGCTTTTAAATTCTAATTTTCACTATTCATCTTAAGTTTAATTTTTTTATGTTTCTCCTTAATTTGAATTTTCCACAGCTTCAATAAATTTTTACTAAATTAACTAGACTAACATTCATAAAGATGCATTTTAATTCACGTAGATTCTCATGTACAGAATAAATAGATGTGTCCCATGTGAGTAACAGAGCGAAAAACCATATATGACTTAAATGGTAGTAAAAACGAAGGGCCCGCGTCTCTTAACTAACTTAATTCTACCTAAATGTTTACTTAAATTCTAACAATTTTTCTTCTTTATAGCTTCTCATATCCGTCATAAAACACTAGCTTTGTTCTTTGTATAAAGGATGAACTTTTCTTTTTAAATTCCTATAGACTTCGCAAGGTCTGTCACCCTGAGCAAAATCTCTTAGTGACTTGCAAAAAACAAAGTTTTACACATTACATGATTACATTTACATTTTTATACAGTACATATCACTTTAAATTGTAACTAATTTCTATACATATTTTCATCTGGTTCTTTCAAAAACTTCCCCTCAAATCGCGCAGTGATAGTTAAATGTTATGTTAGTATGCTATCTACGCCGCGTTTCCAAAACAGATGTTCATTAAATGAAACAATATAACAACACATATAAAGGGTGTTTTTTTTTTTGGGAGGGTATAAAGAACTTTAAGTGCAATAAAACAACGATGTATTATTCGATTGACATGAATTTTTTTATTCGAAAGATAATCTTGTGGCATTACATTTTAAATATGATTTCTGGCATACTGACTGCTACGGCTGGCCGGATCAGTCCCAATCTGGACGTCAATTTTCGATGACTTTTTTCCAACATTTGTGGCCGTATATCGGCAATAACACGGCGAATATTTGTCTTCCAAATGTCAAGCGTTTGTGGCTTATCATAGACCAATGACTTTACATAGCCCACAGAAAATATTCTAGCGACGGTGTTAAATCTGCAAGATCTTGGGGCCAATTCACACTGGTCCAAAACGTGAAAATAGGCGGTCACCAAACGTGTCTTTCAATAAATCGATTATGGCACGAACTGTGTGACATGTTGCGCCGTCTTATTTGGAAACCACAGCTCCTGGACATCATGATTGTTCAATTCAGGAATGAAAAAGTTAGTAATCATGGCTCTATACCGATCACCATTGATTGTAACGTTTGGCCTGCATCGTTTTGAAGAAGTACGGACCAATGATTCCACCCTGGCCATAAAGCGCACCAAACGGTCAGTTTTCTGGATGTAACGGTGTTTCGACATACACTTGTGGATTGGCTTCACTCAAATGCGGCAGTTTTGTTTGTTGACGTAGCCATTCAACCAGAAGTGCGCTTCATCGCTAAACAAAATTCGCTTATGAAAATCGCGATCATTATTTTCGAAATAAAATTGCACAATTTGAAAGCGTTGTTAGGCGTGAGTCTATTCATGATGAATTGCCAAACCAAACTGAGGAATAAACCTTGTGGCTGTTAAATCGGTCGCCATCTTGGAAAGTAATGCCAACTTAAACTTCTATACCTGGAAAAAAGACCTCTGTATATACACTATACAATTATAAGCATTTTTCAATAAACAAAACAAATAACTAAAAGGAATTGTCGCATCTTAGCGGAAGTCATAACAGGAAATGAAACAAATGCATTTTTTACAGTTGTTTTCTCCTACATAATAATAAAAATTTACAAGACAAAAGCTTTTCTTTTCTAGAAAAAACACTCATTTTAGTGTCCACTTTTGTGGCTTTAAAATTTAATTATTCGACCGTGACTTGCTTTATTGCAAAAATTCTTCCGACCACTTGTTCGAAAGAATATAAAAGAAACGATACACACAACCTGGTTCTGGTTCTTGTAGTTGGCGTTTCTACTGCAGAACCTCCAGTGACAAGGATTTCTTTGTACGTTCTTGTCCTTTTCCTGGTCTTGCCGTTGTTGATCACCTCCTCGTCTGGCACTCTTGTTGTGATCCTGTTCGCTCTTCGATGTATGGACTATCGTTCCTTTTTCTCTGCCTTCTGGATCAAACCTGGTCCCCTCCTTGTTGTGTCTTCCCTCTCTTTCCTGGTCAGTCGGGACTCATCTCTTTTCCCTTTTCTTGGTCTCGATTGTAGCTGCGTGGTGGGCGCTACTCTCTTCCTTCGGTTTTTCTTTTCAATCTTGGCAGCAACACTAAATAGCATCGTTAGATGACAAATTTCATTTATTCACTTTCTGCCTGATCCCTTGAACCTTCCTTTCTGGTCCTCCTGACTTAGATTCATTTGATCTTTTATATCCAAATTTTCATTTTTGCCTTTTTAATCATTCTTCGTAGACCAAGAATAGGTATTGATCTGAGGCGGTCCTTTATTGGTCTTATTTTTGTGTTTTCACCTTGATTATTTAAAAATTTAACCCTTTTCTCAACTCACGCTTTTTACTTCTGACCCTTCTTTTACCATCTCGTGACTCATTTGATCTCCGTTGCTGTCAAAAACCATCGATTCGCATCGTCAAACTACGGGTATCCGAACCACCAGGTTCCTATCATCTCAAATCACATTCCACTATGACGGATATATTCGAACCGAATCTACGTGTCAGTGCCACTTTTTCCACTCCATATCAGTACGTTGTTATTCTTAACATCTAATACTCTATACCAGGGGTGGCGACCCTTTATGGATCAACGTGCCATTTTCTAAAGAAATGCTAAATGAGGTATACACGTGCCGTCAAATAATTTTGACTTGTGATTATTGGGAAAATAATAAAACTAAATACTAACAACACAAAAGTCTTTATTTACTACTGAAAAATACATTTTGTATTTTATAGCAGAAAATGTTTTAATTAAACGTGCAATTCAAATTATATAAAGTAACATCAGTGTGATTTCTGCTGATGCAGACGAGATGACAAATAAATTCTATTAGGATTGGAAAGGCGTTACTTTTAGCAGAATGCACGCTGAGTTGGAGTCATCTGCCAAATGGTTTCTAAACGAGTCTTTAATGTTATTTATCTCTGAAAACAATGACTCGTAGGCATAGGTCGATGAAAATATGATAAAAATAGCATGAGCCTGCTTCTTCAAACAGTTAAACGTGTCTGGAATCGAACGTAATGCTTCCAAAATTTCGTTATTGGTATTTTTACTTATATTGCTTGTTAATATTTCTGTTTCAATCAATTCCACTTTTTCCTTGTTTCAATCCGTTTTTGAATCCACATTAAAGTAGTCTAGAAATCGCTAAGTTGCATTTAAAAAATTCTTCAATTTCCAACCAATTAAATTGGGGCAAGTTCAGTTTATCAAATGATGTGTCATCAGGGTACATAATAAACTTGAGCGTTTCTGATAATTCTTTGATCTGAGAAAATCTCGCTGAAAATTCCTTGATTGAAGAATCAATTAGGAAAATAAATTCTTCAATAACTATTTCTTTGTCTGGTTTCTCATGTACATCTTAAGCTTTGAAATAGTTTTTCAAGTTTGGGGTTCCTTGTAATTATATACTTTCTAAACTAAAATGCAAACCGTTTTGATCGCTGGCGTGCCCAAAATATTGTGTTGCGTGCCATCAATGACACGCGTGTCAAAGGTTCGCCATCCCAGCTCTATACGGACCTTCAAATTTTGATTTAGACTTAGCTACCACTTTTCTTGTTGCCGAACTTAAAGGATGTGTTGCTACCAAAACCCAATCATTCACCTTAATTTGCACATCACGCCTACGTCTATTATAATGTTTCTCCCATTTTTCATGTTTAGTTTTTGTGTTTCGTCTAGCCTCCTCGAACAATCTCTCAATATCTCCTACTGCAAATCCCGTTCCGTCTGATACCATCACTAATTTCTGAAAAGGCGTAATCAATTTTCTACCTAAAAATAATTCCGCAGGGGTTTTCCCCATTGTTTCGTTTACAGCCGTATGAATAGCATAAGCAAACTCACGTAAGAATTGGTCCATGTGTCATGTTGCTCATTGACATAATTTGCAATCATTTGCAGCAGATCGAGATTTACGCGTTCTGTTCTATTTGCTTGAGGTCTATATACCACAGTCTTCACATGCCTTATGCCTAATCTTTCACTTAAATTCTCAAAAATATCGGAAATAAATAGGGGACCATTATCACTAATTAATTTTATTGGAGCTCCAAAACGCGATATATAATTATCAAAAAAATTATCCGCTATAACCCGAGCAGAGGCTTTTTTAAGGGGTATGATTTCAGCCCACTTGCTGAAATGATCCGTAATTACCAATATATATAGGTTACGTCTTACTTTATACACAGTTTACGGACCTAACAAATCTAACGTAACTATTTCATTTGGATAATTTAATACAATTGGTATTAACCGACCAGCTGGTAACGCGTTTTTATCATTATTAATTTGGCACATATGGCATGTAGAGACATATTGATCAATAAATTTTCTCATATACGGAAAATAACAAACGTCCCTTATTTTATGATAAGTTTTAAAACGTCCAAAATGACCTGCTAATGGCTTGTCGTGAAATTATCTCATTATTTCAATCCTTAAAGATTTTGGAATGTATACTCACTTTTCTCCTAATGACGTTGCATATTTCGCATAAAATAACAAGCCTAAAATCGCGAGACCAATTCTCCCATATTGTCGCATTAACCGAGCTATATTCTGGGTTTTCTAGATATATAATGATATGATCTAATTCTGGGTCTGTTTTTGTTCTTCTATTAACTGATCTCGTGACGAACGTACCAAATCTTTGATTATTGAACAATTAACTTTCCCTCCTATTATACTTTCAACCGTATTATTATCTAAAACAGTGTTTCTCAAACTTTCAATACTGGCGACCCAATTTTAAATCATAATTTTTGTCTCGCCCCCCTGTACAACAATAATGTATTTACTGCAATAAAAATGCACTTTGAGAGAGAGACACTAAAGTTACAATACGATCTTAACCCTGTAACTGGATACCTTCCTCCTGAAAAGTTATTCCGAAAGCGTTTAACTCTTATTTTGCGATTCCCTTCAAAAATGCAACAGGCTTTTTCTTTCCCCCTTTTAGAACTTGGGAGGTCGAACGGGGAAAATTTTACGACCCAGTTCGGTCGCTTTGAAAAGTAAGAACCAAGAGATCAATCGTTTACAGCTAGCTGTTAAGTTGCCTTGGGCAATCTTCTTTGAAAGCGTAGATATCCTCTCTTGATCAATCCTCTTTGAAAAAGATACGGTGTTTCTTTCTCCTATATGTTCAGTCACAGTAAAATTAAAAACGAAATGAAAGGTAAAAAAAAAGAGGAAAAAATGAAATAAATAGTATGTTAGAAGTTGAAAAATAATTATATTTTCTTCAAAAAAAAATTATTTTTCTGTCATTTTCTAAAAATTAAAATACACTCTGTCGCAAAAAATATATGCACCCGGATTGATTGATTGATTTAATATTAACGTCGCACTGTTCAGCTACACGAGGGCTTTTGGCGACGGACCACGTAATTTTGAACCATGGTCAAGTGACGTGGACGACACCTGAGCTGGCACCCCCCTCTCCTAACTACCACACCACACCAACGGGAGGACGTTTCAGCTCTCGACAGATTTAACGTGCATCGCTGCCCTACACGGCGGGTCTTTAGTGGTACTGGGATCGAACTCGTGACCAGGCAAGCCACGATCCGATACCTATACCACTCGGCTACCGCGGCCACTATATGCACCCGGAAGAAATCAAGCTACAATCACGAAACTCGGCAAGAATGTAGTCTGGTAAGAGATATGCAAATGATTAAAATTTCGAAGCCAATGAGACAAGGCTAAGTGTGCTATGCGCATATTAGTTGCGCAACTGGGAGAGTTAAAAAGCATGAGTACGAGCGCCGTACGGCTATCCAAACGAATCTGATGACTTTGATAGACGATATTGAGACTTAGGATGCCTCTAAGACGTAACCGGCGGCAGTACGAGCAGTTAACGGACTTTGATAGGGGCCGTATAATAGGTCTTAGAGAAGCAGGTTGGTCGAATAGACGTATCGGCCGCCACCTCGGTCGGAGCGATATGGTAGTTGCTCGGTGTTGGCAACAGTGGATCACAGAAGGTAGAGTGTACCGTCGCGGAGGGTCAGGACGTCCCAGGAACACAAATGATCGCGAGGATCGTGCAATCAGAAGAGTGGCCACTTCGGCACCAACAACGTCGCTAGCATCGATTCAACGCCACTTACCTCCTTCCAGACATCCGGTGCCATCAAGAGAAACCATAAAGAGACGACTGACCGAAGTTGGCTTGAGGAGCCGACGTCCGCTAAGACGCTTACCACTGACCCCACATCATAGGCAGTGTCGACTGGATTTTTGCCGACCTCGGGCAACTTGGAGTGTGACAGACTGGAGAAGTGTCATCTTCAGTGATGAATCCCGATTCAGTCTCAGTGCTGATGACCACCGCACACGTGTCTGGAGGCGCACCGGCCAGCGGTCCGATCCGGCATTTATTGTCGAGCGGCATACAGCAATTTCACAAGGTGTGACAGTGTGGGGAGCAATTTCTTGGGACACACGATCATCTTTAGTGGTCCTTCAAGGCACTTTGACAGCTCGCAGATACGTGGACGATATTTTAACGCCGATTGTGCTACCCATGCTATCAAGTCACCCAGGTGCCATTTATCAACAGGATAATGCTCGTCCACATACTGCGCGACTCTCCCAACAATGTCTTCAAGGATATGACGTCCTACCATGGCCTGCCAGGTCACCAGATCTTTCGCCAATAGAGAATGTCTGGGACGCGCTGGGAAGGCAACTGCAGCCGTCCCGAGATACAGTAAAATTAACTGCGCAGATGCAAAGACTATGGCAGGATCTTAGACAGGGGGCATAAGTGATCTAATTGAATCGATGCCACGCCGAATTTCGGCTTGTATAGCTGCCAGAGGTGGCTTTACTACTTACTGATTTTTAACCTTTTGCAAGCTGTAACCGCTTAATAAAATGATATTTTGTTCTGAATTTTTAATCATTTGTTTATTTTCATATACACTACATGCATACCAAATTTCGTGAATGTAGCTCAATTTCTTCTGGGTGCATATATTTTTTGCGACAGAGTGTATATATATATATTTGGTATTGCGATTTGAACCAGAAAAAAGCATCCTGTATTCATTTTTGAATATGAGAGTAAGAAAACGCGCTCACTTTCCTGTTTTTTAAAAAGTAATGAGGTAAAAAGAGCAAAGGCCCTATCTCATTTTTAAACAATAACACAATAAATATTACATACAATGAGTATATTTATGAAATAAAACCGATCTTTCTCTATTCAGTTATATTTTTAATTTAAAATAGCATAAAAAGGAATTCAATACTTTTAATTTATTTTAATTAAAATTATATAAAAGATATTTTTATGTTAACTGAATATTTTTCGGAAAAAAATTTAAATTTTCCTTCCTAGTGTTCTCTTTTGCGAAATTCTTGTATTAAATAAAAATTCCTTTTCTACATCGGTATTTGTGATGGACATAACACACATTCAGTCAATTTTTAATTTTAATGGGGGATATACTTCTTCAAATGCGCATGACAGTACTTCTAACCATTTTCTACTCAAGTTAAATTTCATATTTATCTTTCTGTTTCTTTTATTACAAGAAAATGTCACATCGACCAACTACGCATTTTTACAATTGCAGTCATTACAAATTCTATTGGCGAAGATTTCTCCCTAATTAATCTTGTCTTTCAAAACAGTACACTTAAAACAATTTTGTTCAGTGAAGTTAACCGACAGTTCCACAATGTATTCATACCAAATTTTAAAAACAAATTTAACACTTGGAAATGTATCCTGTATTAAATTTTTCAGTATACACAAATATTTCCTGCTGTAGGGAAGATATAGTATGAGAGAGAGTAAGAGAGAGAGAGAGAGAGATGATGCGGTTGTGAAAGAATGTTTTCGTACGTGTAGACTATTTTTGAAAATTTAAATATCACTGGAAGCTGATCATATAACTGCAAATGAGCCTTATTTTAATGTGTCCTGGTATCAAAGTAAACACTTTTACAATACAACAGCCTATGGGTTTATACTCAATATCAAACTATTCGCAAAATGGCTTACAACTTCTATTCAAATTGTAAAGAAACTGAAATATAAATATATCTTACTGCAGTCAAAAATATTCATAATATGTAAGTATCCTGTTGCTCCACTTATTCCTGTACGTTTTAAAAACTGTAGCTGAATGCAATTTTTTATATTTATAAACGAGGCATAACAGCTCACACAGTCGTAAAAATGTCCTTATCATTTTTAAATATACTACTATAAAAAGTATATGGATTGTGTAAGATCAGTTGTAAAATCCTAAAAGCTTTTACAGGAGCTTAAAACATGTAATTTTGGACTGATCAAATTTTTAATATAATACACACACACAAATATACATGTTATTAAGCAAATACATTTGAAAAATCAAACTTCCTTCTGAAATAAACGTAATTGAAAGAAAAATGTTTAATTGCAAATGAGTGGAAATACATGTTTATCTAAGGGGTATCCCCAAAGTGGTAATCCTCAAACTTAAGACTCAAACTCAGTGGCACAACAATCCATGAGGGCCAGGAACTACTGTGCCCATCATAATACACGTGACCATTGGACGCTGAGGTGCATGAACAGATGTCCCGATTTGGTGGTCTGTCTGAAGACAGACCTTCAGTGTTTGAGACCCGAAGCAAGCTTGGTACTCATTTATCGACCCAATGTAGCGGGGATGAAAGGCAGAGTCGACCTTGCGCAGCCCGTTAATAGAACCCCAGACCTGTGGTGTGGAAGCACTATACACTTTCACTCAATCCTATTCGGTGAAAAATAAAATTTAATGTTAGAATCTTATATAAATCCCTAATGAATGAAGGAGTCCAAACTTGTTTTTCATGTAAACTGTTTAGACGGAAATGGTTAATTATGAACATTTCACAAGTTGCATAAATTAAAATTAACCGTTATAGTTAACATAAATTTTTAAGGGTACAAAAGGTGTATTTCGGCTGCACGAATTAATTTTAAAAGGAATACGGTTACTAAAAAGTAGTACAAATCTATCTAAAGTAGGGTTGGTTACCTTAGATATTGTCAAACACAACAATGTTTTGGAAGCCAATTCCACAATTCGTTGTAATAAAAATGTTAGGAAAATTACAAGATTTATTTTTGCATTTCTAATTTATATATATATATAATTTTTCCTGGGAGCTTTAAAAGCTAGAGCGGCATCCATCAAAACCGCGGTTCTCTCTCTGTTTTCCAGATCGCCCCTGACTAAGCCGGCTCTGCCATAGTAAGTGAAAATGCCGGATTTTGTTTTTGTCAAGATCATTTTTATAGCAGACTGCATTTTTCATGTATTTTAGATGGTCGTTTTATATTTTCTACATCAATATCTTAATGTCTGAATTTAAAATTACATAAAATTCTTGACATTAGCATCAATGACCATGATAA
Source organism: Trichonephila clavipes (assembly GCA_019973935.1). Classification (NCBI taxonomy): domain Eukaryota; kingdom Metazoa; phylum Arthropoda; class Arachnida; order Araneae; family Nephilidae; genus Trichonephila; species Trichonephila clavipes. The sequence goes on from BMAU01020622.1 coordinate 19,294, forward strand.
TTTTTAGTAGTATATGAATGTGTCAGCAAACGATTACATGACTAATATTAACACACACACACACACATTATTTTAACCATTTAATTGATATCAAGTATAACATAACGCACACAAATTTTCTAAACTTTAAAATAAATATTTCGAAAACTACTTCAGATATACTAAAATTTTTTTATTCCTACGCTTTAGCTTCTCAGTTTTGCTTCTCTATGTAAGAATTTATTGTAATTGTATATTCATCAATTTTTTTAGTATATTTTTTGCTCTTAGCATGCGGTTTTCAACTGAATTGTATGAAATCTTCGAAATATATTAAATGAATGATTGAATATTAACGTCGCACTGTTCAGCTACACGAGGGCTTTTGGCGACGGACCACGTAATTTTGAACCATGGTCAAGTGACGTGGACGACACCTGAGCTGGCACCCCCTCTCCTAACTACCAAACCACACCAACGGGAGGACGTTTCAGCTCTCGACAGATTTAACGTGCATCGCTGCCGTACACGGCGGGTCTTTAGTGGTACTGGGCTCGAACTCGTGACAAAGCAAGACACGTTCCGATACCTATACCACTCGGCTACCGCGGCCGAAATATATTAAAAGATACCAAAGAAGCTATATAATAAAATTTGAAATATTTATTATACTCAAACAATTGCTAAAACTTATGGTAAATAATTTTTATCTGCACGATGCATTTTTTTTTCGAAATTTCAAATGGAATTTCTAACATAAAATTTCTAGCTTTATAAGGTCGAGATTTCAAAACATATCCAGATTTTAATTACATAATCAGTTAGCCTTTAAAAAAGATAAATGTTGAGGTATTTTGTATAAATAGATATTTTTGAACAATATATAATTCGAATGTTTTTCAATAGCTCGAATTTAAAATTGATTTTTATGTTTATTTATATGCATATAAATGTCTACTGTAAATGTTTCCGTATGTTTTTGATTACCATTTATTCAAACATTCCAGTTATAAAAAGAATGTGTGAAAATCTTCATTCATGTTGTCTTTGATGTAAACTGAAGTTCAAGCACTTAAAATTCAAATATAATTCGGTGTATTTTAACAATATATAACCAGGCACTGTACTTAAACTTCCCTGAACACTTAGGCTTTGAAATCTAAAAAAAAACTAATAAATCTTAATTAGTTTTTTTTCGTTATTATTTTTATCAAAGTGTAAGAAAATGTTTCAAATGATTTGATGAAGTTTAAATTTATTCATTTTTAGTGGTTGGAAAATTGAAAAAGTTCCAAATTTTAAATAGTTTGATGTTTTATTAATTTTTTCGGTATCTTATAATAAAATAATCATGTTTCAAAAACTGAAAGCTTTGAATAAGAAAAATGAAGCCAAAGAATATACTTAAAAAAAGATATAATTTGTCTAACTATATAAAATAGCACATTGCCCTGACACGCCCCAACTTGTTACAGTTTGAAATTAATATGAAACCAAAATGGAATTGTAACATATTTTACTTATGCGTTGGGACTTTTGGAAACTTTTAAAATACAAGCTAGGAAAGAAACACTTCTTGGGTTGTAAAGAAATTTCTCTCCGATTTTTTACGATTGGGGGGTCAAAACACGGGGTTCCCTGCGAGCCATAAAACTGCTGCTGTGTTGCTTCCTCCGTCCCTCATTATCTTTCAAGATGTTAAACCTTAAAAGGGGAAAAGGATTTCAGAAAAGTGCGGCTAATCCACTTTTGAAAACGTTACTTGAAGGCAGAAAAATCCGTGCAGTCCATTTTCGAAGCCTCTCTAGTAGGGCGGAAAAATCCGTTCTGTCCATTTGGAGGGTTAATTATAAACCGTACAAATTAATACGATAAGTATATTAAATTTTGTGTATATGTAACTTTTAAGTAATATATATATTTTAAGAAAATTACTTAAAATATATATATATTACTTAGAATTATGTTATTTTTCTTTCTCTAATTTTTAAATTGGAACAGATCGCAAAATGATGTATTTAATTAAAGATTTATTTCCTTCAGCATTCATTTCTCAAAGTACAAATGTCATTAGAAAAATAGTCTAGTCAATGTCGCTCTCTATCATATACATCACATCTGGCATTATAGGGTACGTTTGCGTGAGTCTGGGCAACCTATCGGACGTCTGCGCAAAACATGTAAAAATGCTTTTCCTCGTACAATTCCAGTCAGTTTTGGTCGACTCAATACTCCTATAGCTACCGAATCTAGCTTGAATGTACATTTTTTTAAATTTCCACGTTAATTCTAATTCACGGTAATTAAGTATTTACGGCAGGAGATTAAAACAATATCATACATACATTTTTAAGTCGTAAGCAAACATTCGACCATAATAAAGAATCAACAAGTACATAGACGAACGAGCATGGTTCCGAAAATTAAATCAAGGCGATCTTCTCAAAAAATACTTAAATTTTGGATTTACCACTACTGAAGTAAATGATGAAAAAAAGCCCCAGCTCGATATGTGTTAAAACTTACAAATCTGTAGAACAACATGTGAAATTTGTTTTTAAAACATGTAAAATTATTTAGCTATGTTGGCAAAGAATTTTAAAAAGTATTTTCTGAATGAGGACAGCTTGGTAGCAAGTTAGGATTAGGGATCTATTTCAAGATACTCCAGAAGGGCTCTCAACTTCCGAAGAAGAAATCTTCATAGATTTCGCATCCAGTGAAAAATTAAAAGGCAATTTTGTAATAAATCGCTCTTTGAATTTGGGGTAGAGGTGGATGAGGAATTATCTGTACTGAAAACAAAAGCACTTCGTATACTATTACCATTTTCAACATCCTACCTTTTTCAAACCGGATTTTCTGCAGTGGATGCCTTGAAGACAAAATATAGATCTCAGCTAAATATAGAAAAATAACTCTTTAAGTGTCAATTTCTGATATTAAACCTTCCTTTGAAAAACTTTCCTCTACAAGAAAAGCCCGTGGAAGTCCCTAATAATTATTAAATTTGTTCTTAATTTAGTAATAAGATTGATTGATTGAATGTTAACGTCGCACTGTTCAGCTGCACGAGGGCTTTTGACGACGGACCACGTAATTTTGAACCATGGTCAAGTGACGTGGATGACACCTGAGCTGGCACCCTCTCTCCTAACTACCACACCAACGGGAAAACGTTTCAACTCTCAACAGATTTAACGTGCGTCGCTGCCCTACACGGCGGGTCTTTAGTGGTACTGGGCTCGAGCTCGTGACAAGGCAAGCCACGATCCGATACCTATACCACTCGGCTACCGCGGCCAAATTAAGTAATAAGAAATTATTTATAAAATACCTTCTTCAGTACTGATACATCAAACGTATACTGGCTGAAACACCGACACTTCGCACGAGTTCATTTTTAAAAAATAAAACATTATTCTTGATATAATAGCTGAACTGTAAGGAGAGTAAAACTGTGTGCACGACTTTGTATACAAAAATGTAATTTTTTTTTAGATAAATGCTATAATTGTAAATAACTGTTTAAAAGAACTGTAATTTTAAACCTCACACAATTAGCATTTAGAATTAATGTTAAATATAAAATTCCGATGAAGAATAATTGTGTTACTTTTTAACATTTTAAAGCGAGAAGACTTCAAAATGTTTTAACCCGGGAGCAGGCGCGTACTCGATAACAACATTTAACTTCGTTTCTGATAAATCAACGCACAAATTCCCGTCATCTACCTTAATATCTTCAACCTGCGAATCTTGAATCGCCAACGATTTCCGATCAAAGTCCAAAATTATCTTTGATCCACCTATGAAGTCTATCCCAAGAATACATGGGTATTCCAAATCTGCTAACACATGAAACAACCAAGGTTTTTTAAAATCCCGTATTCGAATATTTACTTCTCCAACTCCCATATTTCGACATTTATCTCCTTGCGCCGTGATCACCTGAGTACTCGATTTCTTTTCTTGCTTATAAAAAAAATATTTTTGGTATGTCTCTTCAGATATAAATGACTTCTCCGCTCCAGTGTCCCATAACGCTTTCGTAAAAGTTTCGTCTAATAAAATTGGAACATATGGAAGTTCTACCGGAGACATACATATTGTTGAAAGTTTAATCGGTGACTGATTTATCGAATGCGTCTGATCACCTTTAATATCACTCACTTTCAAAACATTTAATCGTCCCATTTGTTTTCTGCTGCCTCGACTAAAATTTTCAGTCGAAACCCTATTTCTTTGTTCCCCTCTTCTAAAATCGTCATTTTGACCTCGATTTTTAATTTGATTTCCCCTATCGTTAAATCTGCGATCATCGTTTGGAAACCTATTCCTTCTCTCGAACCACTGGTTTCCTTGACGGCTGTTCTGATAGTTACCCCTATAATAATTTCTACCATTATTCGGTCTACGCACCACTTCAGAATTTTTCCAATTTCCTTGATTATTACCAACATTAGACATCCTACGCTCATTCCAACCTCGTCCTTCCACGTTATTATTATTTCTCGAACCCAGTTTTGCCTTGCGCGAATATCTTTCCTCAAACTTTGCTAAGACTTCTAATAATTGAATCGCGTTTTGTGGATTACGCACTTCCACATAGTCCTGAACTTGCGGCTCAAGTCTAACAAAAATATGATCTACAAGGGTTTTCTCAGACATCCCCAGTTCTAATTTCATGTGTACCTTTAATAAATCGTAAACAAAATCTGTCGGCTCCTGGTTCTGTCTTTGAAAACCGTGTTTCTAAATCCTTTTTATTTTGGATGGCAGGGAATGCTTTCGTTAATGCTGCTTTCAGCTGTGCGAAGTCCGTGGCGGTATTTTGCACTAACGCTGATCCGAATATTTGGTACCAATCCAGGGCTCTACCCAGGAGATGACCTTTCAAATAAGCACACGATAAGTCACTGGGTATTTCAAGAAATTTAATTTGATTATCAATACCCTCTAAAAATTCGGTGACGTTCTCCGACCAAGAAAAGTATACTTCTGGCCAAACATTAAATCCTCTCGCGTTTCTCATCTCGGGGTCATATAGATTAAACCTAGTTGGGCGCCATTGTGATGTACCTCCCCTTGGAAGTACATCTCTCGAAGTATCAGCGTGAGCTAGAGGTGTAGGATCAGCAAAAGAACTAGGATCAAACATTATCTTAATATGACTTTATTAAGATATTAAACTTAAACTTTTTTAACAAATGTAGTTATAGTAATTAATATGAGAGAATCTACGATGACGTAATACGCAACACACAATATATATATATATATATATATATATATATATATTTATAATAAGACTTAATTTAATTTAGACCAATCTCAATAAGCGAACCGTCTAATCCTCGTTTCTAATATTAAATAATCAATACTACCTTATATTATTCCGTAATATCTGCAATGAGATGCAGTTTGACGACTAATTTCTATTCGAACACCAATACATATTTCCACGTAACGCAGTGCTTCTTAAACTTTCAATACTGGCGCCCCCCTTTTCAATCACAATTTTTATCGCACCCCTCTTATACATTAATAATGTACTGAATGCAATAATAATGCCCTTTGACGCTAAAGCTACAATAGGCGGTCTTAATTATAAACCATACAACTTAGTAACATAAGTATTAAATTTTGTATACTACTTTTAAGCAATAAATAAATAAAATAATAGGATAATTATTATGTTAATTTTCCTTTCTCTAATTTTTAAATTGAACATATTGCAAAATGCGGTGGCTGCTTAGAAGACATAATATGGATATCTGCTAAATATAGAAAAATAACTCAGAGGGTCAATTTCTAATCATAAGCATTCCTTACAAAAACTTTGCTTTCCAAGACAAGCTCATGGACGTCATTAATACTTATTAAACTTGTTCTTAATTTAGTATTAATTAATTAGTTATAAAATATTCTGTGCAGCACTGATACATTAAAAGTATACCGGCAGAAGTGCCCGCTCTTTGCACGAGTTCATTTATAAGAAAATAAAACATTATTGATATAATAGCTGAATCGTAAGGGAAGCAAAGCCAAAAGTGCTCGACAATGTTTACAAAAACGTAAAATGATTTTTTTAAAATCGTTGCTCAAATTATAATTAGTTTTAAGCGAATTGTAATTTTAAGCCTCACAGAATTAGCATTTATAATTGATGTTAAACAGTAGCGCACACAGGAATTTTTCAAGGGGGGTCCGGGGTCGAAAGTTCACCAAACTTGTATCAGGTTCCTTTTGATTTTGTCTACTTTCGGGAACAAAACACAGTAAAAAATTAATTCTTTAATAAATAATTAGCATTAATTAATAAAATTAATCATTAATAAAAAATACTTTTACTAAAGTTTTGCGTACTATAAACTTAGAATTATAATCAATCGGAAAAAATCAAGGGTTTTTTTTTTAGGGGGTCTGGACCCCCCTTGTGTGCTCCACTGATGTTAAATAATGATCAATAATATAAAATATCGATGAAGAAAAATTGTATTATTTTTAATATTTAAAGCGAAAAGACTTCAACATGTTTTAACCCGGGAGCAGGTGCGCACTCGATACGGTCGGGGTTATTGAGTCACCCCAATCCTTTTTTTTTTTAATAATTATTTTATTGTACACGATACAAATCAGGATTCCAGTGAATAATTTAACTAAGAGAAAGTTTACTTACCTACTTTCAAGGACTTTCAATTTTTCTTTGGTAATAAATAAACAGTTTTGCCAGAATTAACGATTTCGTAATCTATTTGTCCCGCGCGACCACTTCCGGGTAAAAAGTATATTCATTATGATAATATGTATGTTACTGCTAAAAAAATTGCGTGAAACGTTTTTCGTTATGCTTTATACGTTGAGAATATTTATAAAAATATGTCTTGGCCAAGTAATCCTTCATAGTGCTTGTGTGTGTGTGTGTGCTCTCCGTGGTTTTCCAAATATCATAAAACTCTTTTGCATGGAAAAAAGCGCAACAGAGAATGCATAAGAGAGGGGTCATAATTAACTGTACCAATAACTTAGAAGGTCTAACAGATTACAGCTTTAATGTGCAGTATTTCAAAAATAATGTCAGTGATGAATTTTTTGTCCCTAAATTTTTTCGATTCTGGGTCTGGGATCTGTTTTTTCTCTGAAAGAGTAGTATGTTAGGTTATAAAAAAAAGCGTAATAAAAAAAATCTCTCATCACGGGATTACAGCAAATCAAATAAAAGTTTTTTTATTTGGTTATAGGGTCAAAGATAGGTAATTAGGTATTGAAGAAGTTTTTATTTTTGCTGACTTAATATCACGCGCGCGCGCCTATAAATTATATCAGAGTAAGAGTGCATTTTTTATTAAGTCTGAAAGTATTTTGTTTTAATTCATTCCAGTAAACTAATTATTTTTTAAATCTTTTATTTTCGATATGTTCACGTCCCCCTCGTAAGGTCATCGCACCCCCAGGGGGGCGCGCCCCACAGTTTGAGAAACACTGACGTAACGTACAACTTGATCAATCTTGAAACACTAACTGCAATAATCATCAACTGCCACAACGCACATCAATTGTCTAACATTCCTTTACATTGCTATCCCGCTTACTCTAAGATCCTGTATTTAAAGTTCGTTTATTTGCATCTCTTCTTCATTTCTAGTTTCTTGGATTTGGTTGGAAAAGAGTTACCATTAATTCTGTCCCAAAGAACCCAAAGGACTTGTTAAAGAAAAGATTCGTAAGACGCGTCACAAATCTTACTGTATTATTTTATTTCATTGATTTTTTTTGGTATTCTTATGCAATGATAATTCTTAATTTTGCTGTACATTAATTTATTTCTTATGAGATAACGTTTTCTGTTTAATATTTTGTGAATTGCACATTAATAATTACTCTATTTTGTTTGATATTTTACTGATTTCCTATTGAATTTAGGTAGCATTACATGCCTGATTATTTTAGTTTTGTTTAGTATTTTCATTGCATTGAATTTTTGTATCATTACAACTGATGATTCCTAAATTATATTATTTTATTATTTGAATTAATGTTCCTTGTTGGTATTTTGAATATGTTATAAATTTATTTACCCATTTTAATTGTTTTTTGAAGTGCATAATAATTTATAAGGTTTTAAAGCTAGCCATATTTTAAAGTGTATTCCCATATCTGTAAGAGCTTTGGTGGACAATAAGGCCTGGACTTTACTTATTTATTTTATTTATTTGCAACTCTTAACTTTCTCAGTCATGATGTCATTTCTGGGAAAAGGGAAAAAAGCTGAACTCATTAAGCTTGCTATTGAGTTAGGTGAATGTGATTCGAATGGGGAAGAGCTAAAAATAATTGAATTAAGGACAAAAATTTTAACAAATGATGCTTATAAGGAAGACCCTGAATTTGTGAAATGTATCTTTGAGGGAATCGTATCAAATAGGATAGACGAGGAAAACAAACAAAAAGAGGAAACACTGCGTGAATTTGAGCTGCAGAAAACACGACTGCAAAATGAGACTCAAAGAGTCGTAGGCCCACAAACCCTACCCCAAACAAAAATTGAATTAAAAAAGTTGCTACCAACATTCAATCCTGAGTTAGTGAGTGAGTGACTGTAAATTTTTATTTGATAACATGGACCTGTTCCTCACCTTATTCGAACGGCAAACGAAGCTTTTGGATCTTGGTGAAGATTTGTGGGTACCCTATCTCATTGGTACCCTACCTAGTGATGTAACCTCCCTCATTGCCCGTGAGCCTGAGGAGAAATGTAGGGATTACTCCCACATTCGAGGAATGCTTCTGCAACGGTTCAAATTAACCGCAGAAAAATTCTGGGAGCTGTTTTCCCTTCACAGGAAAAGCCCAAATGGGACGTGGAAGGATTATTATTTTGAAATCAGAGCATATTTTGAAGGTTGGCTCAATGAGCTTAAAATTGATTCATTTAATGGATTGAAGAATTTGATGATTGCCGATCAAATGAAAAAGAGATGCACTCCAGAGTGTAAGGAACATTACCTGGATATCTGGGAAGAACTTATCTCCGCAGAAATGTTAGCAGATAAGCTGGAAGCTTTTGACAACATCCGACGTTCCCTACCCAGTGGACCTAGGAGACACGTGAAGGCAAGTGAAACCGTAAATGATGGAAGACAGGTATCATTCAGGAAACCTGAACGCCCTCCCAAAAGAGAATATTCCCATCTGGTACCAAATGAGAGATCCCCTCTCAGATGCTATGGCTGTGGGAAACAAGGAGTGATAAAATCTAGGTGCCCCACCTGCAACCCCAACGCCTTACAAAGAACAGACGTAGCAACCAATCACATCAATGCTTACACAGCTCAGACCAGAAGCCCTCGATTGACCCTAATCGACATAACTTTCTGTGGAATAAAGGAACGTGTATGTGCAGACACAGGATCTTCACATTCAATTGCTGGGGAAAGGATGTTCGAGATATTTAAGGATAAGGGACTCCTTTTCCAGGAAACCACATTAGCAATGAGCTTAGCAGATGGTCAACAGACCACAGGTGAGGCCCTCACAACCCAAGTAATGGTAGAAATTGAGGGGAGATCAGTCTTGACCAAATTCATAATTCTCCCAAAGGCAAAGGGAAATAGAACACTTCTAGGAACAGATTTCCTTAGTTCTGCTGGTTTGGTTCTAGATGTGAAGAATACTTGTTGGTACTTCTGGGACAATTTTACCCACAAGTATCCATTTGGTGAAGAATTGGACACCCCGTCCATACTTGAAAAGATGTCCAGCAACACCTGCCAATTAAGAGTAGGGGAAGGTGAAAGTTTGATCTCTGCCCAGAAGGAGAAACTTAACCTCCTGTTGGAATTCTTCCAAAATGTCTTCGAACCAGGAGGAGAAGCAACAAATATCTTGGAGCACCACATTAACACGGGAAATAGTCCTCCTATCTTTGTACCCCCATACAGAAGATACCCCCATACATTCCTGTAAAGAAGGAAATATTGAGAAAGAAAATTGAGGACCTTCTCGAAAAAGATATAATTGAAGAATGTGAATCTCCTTACGGAGCCCCTGTTGTACTGATTCCAAAGCTAAACAACCAGTTTCGCCAGTGTATCGACCAGTTGAATGAAGTCACGGTCCCTGATACTTACCCACTTCCACGAATGGATGATTTACTGCAGGAGGCAAAACATACTGCATACATCTCCACAATTGACTTAAAGTCTGGTTACCACCAAGTGAATGTTAATCCTGCTGATAGGGACAAAACCGCTTTTGTTTGTCCATTTGGAACCTACCGGTTCAAAAGGATGCCCTTCGGACTTAAGAATGCACCCGCAACCTTTCAGAGACTGATGGATATTTTCCGAAGAGGGTTACCTGTACTTGCATACCTAGATGATATTATAATTATGTCCCCTACATTCGAACAGCATCTAACAGACTTGGAGGCCGTGTTTAAGCGCTTGATGGACTTCAAGTTACGAGCAAACAGGGAGAAGTGCCAATTTTCCTGCTCACATGTTAAATACCTGGGCCTATGGATTACACCCCAAGGAATAGAAGTCGATCACGAGAAGACTCCAGCTATTTTAGGGATTCCACCTCCTAAAAATGTGAAACAACTGCAGTCCTTCCTGCAAACCTGCTCATTGTACCAAAAATTTATAGCCAATTTTTCTGAGATTGCCCGACCTTTGAGCAACCTAACTAAAAAAGGCTCCCTGGAAATGGTCAGAGGAAGAGGAGAAAGCATTTCAAACCTTGAAGCAATGTTTGGTGTCTCCACCAATTTTGAAGCAAGCAGACTTCTCTAAACCTTTCTTGATATGAACTGATGCCAGTAACTATGCTCTAGGAGCAGTCCTCCTACAAGGAGAGGACAAAGAAGAACATCCAGTTGAATTTGCTAGCAGGTTGTTAAACCCAGCTGAAAGAAACTACTCGACCACTGAACGAGAAGCTCTAGCTGTGGTTTGGGCACTCAACAAGTTTAGGGGCTACATTGATGGGGCAAGCATCACTGTAGCATCTGACCACCAACCCTTAAGGTGGCTCATGAAACTGAAATCTCCCACTGGAAGACTAGCCCGTTGGGCTCTGCAATTACAATCTTTCAACCTCAACATGGAGTACATCCCCGGAAAGAGTAATGTGGTTGCAAATATGCTATCTCAACCTGCATGTCATGAAGAAAATGAACTGTGTGAGGTCTGCACTGTAGCCATTGATGTCCCATCCAGATACATGATGAACAAATGAAGGATAAGGAACTGGTCAAAATTATTTCTTGCCTCGAAGATCTTGACAAGAATGTTAATTATGTCATTTGGGTCGAACGAGGTTATTTAATGAATCAGGGTGTCCTATTCAGATATGCTCCAGACTCTGAGAGTGAAGAGGCCCAGTTAGTGGTACCTAGCCGTGAAAGAACATTGAACCTCAAAAACCATCACGATGCCCCAATGGCTCGTCATTATGGCGCCGAAGGCACCCATACTCGAATAGCAAAGAACTATTATTGGACTGGAATGAGGAAATACATAACTGATTATGTAAAGAACTGTCCTGACTGCATTAAATACAAAGCTTCAAAACAGAAGCCTTCCGGGCTATTACAGACACCAGTACCAGCCCAACGTTTTGAAACCTTGGCCATTGATCTCTTCGGGCCCCTACCTGAGAGTAAAGATGGTAAAAGATGGATCATCATCATTGAGGATTGTACCACCAAGTGGGTTGAACTGTTTGCACTACCCAATGCCACAGCTAAAGAATGTGCCATTACCTTGATTAAAGAGGTCCTACTGAGATATGGCATTCCTCGCCGCCTTATCAGTGACAATGGAACCCAGTTTGTGTCAGCAGTGATGCAACAAATATGCTACCTATTAAACATCCATCAATCCCTGATCCCTGTATACCATCCACAAGCTAACCCAGTTGAACGAAAGAATAGGGATCTGAAACCATGACTGGCAATTCTCGTCCAAGACAAGCATGACTGTTGGTCAGAGAAGCTACCCTTCATCCGCTTTGCTCTCAACACAGCTGAATGCGAAACAACACGACAGACGGCAGCCTTTCTGAATTTTGGCAGAGAGTTACGCACTCCAAGTGAAGTTGTTAATGATATCCGAGTCGTCATCCAGAATGATAATTTTGAGCCAGAGATAACTCCCTATCTCAAGAAATTTGCTAAGTTTTCCACTCAGATTAGAGAGGTGGTTGAAGAGCAACAGGATAGTAGGAAGTTTTACGCTGATAAAAAGAGAAAAGCTGCTCCAACATATCAACCTGGAGGACATGTCTTTGTAGCATCACATCCGCTGACCAACGCTGCGCAAGGAAGAAGTGCAAAACTAATGCCACGCAGAGACGGACCAAACGTGATTTTAACACAAAGGTCACCATCATCTTACGAGATTGCTAGTCTTGATAATCCGGGGAATCTCTTGGCGTTTACCACACCTCTGTTTTAACTCCTTGTAATAATGACAGAGTAAAACCCCTTATTCACCTTCGTAAACGTGGCCGTCCACCAAAGGTCCCACAGACTCCTGGTTCCTCGTCGGGACGCCATCGGAACCAGAGGGGGAGGATGTAACAAATATGGTAATATTTATTATTTATTTATTGTAATGACCGCCAGATGGTGCCACCAGACAGAGTACCAGTTTAGTTTTCCCCCTGGCGTAAAAAAACCGGGAGAAAAACAATTAAGACGATGGAACTGCTAGTGTACGCATCGCGCGGGAAATCCTTCCCACATGTTCCTGCATTTATATATATATATATATCATGTTCCTGCATTGTATATATTTATCCTAGACCTGCATATATGTACTTGTGTACAGTAAATAAACTGTATTTAGCCCTGAGGTGAATAAAATTCATCTAATGATTTAACAATTCATCCCAGTGTGTTAAATAAATGTTTTTAAAAGGATTATTTCTATTGTTTCATTTCGAAATGAATTCTTTGTTAATTACATAGTACATCGTCTATTTTTTTGGATTAAAATAGATTTTAGAGACATTTTTAAGCTAACTATATGTAACGATTGATTGATTCATGAAAATCTGAAATCTATTTTATTATTTTAGATTCTTAGAAACTAACTATTAAAAAATGATGAACGTTTTTTGTTTTACTCTTAGCATCAGAATCGTTTTCTATTTATTGCTTCACATTAATAATTTTTTTTATTTCTAACGCAATACTTCTTTTATAAGTCATACATCGAAATTTGAAGCTATATCTTATCTGTGAGAAGGAGGGGAAGATAGAACAATAATTTTACAATAAAAAAAACGTTTTCGGGCTATAGAGAGGGGAAAGAAACCTGTCTTAAATCAAAAATAAGTGGAATGGAACAAATTTCGAAAAAGGGAAATTTTTTGACATAATTTTAGAAATCACTCACATTGTGCGCGTACAAACGCACACACAGAAATGCTGGTGTCATGAGGAAAAGAGAAAGCCCGAGTAACACCAGGCTAAGCGGTGGAGGGGGTGGAAGTCATTTTGAAAATGAGTATTAGAAGTGCTGATTTTGTGAAGGAAAGGGAACATTTATAAAAGTAGAGATTGCCCGTGCTACACCGGGCTATGCAGCTAGTATAAAAGTACTAGCCGTTATTCACCTCTGTAGCGAATTATAAACGAAGCAATGTCCATAATTATTTCGAAACGAAAGGAGTGTGTATCGGGCGAATTAGTTAAGACAGTCCACAATAAGTAGTTCCATGAAATAATTTAGGTATACTAATGTTTAATTAGATACGAATTGCCGCGATGCGGCTTACATCCTACGATACAAGTTACACACACACACTCTTTCAATCTTTACAATTTTAATACAGATGTGCGCACACCAGCGCCTTCGCGTGGTCAATATTTCGGCACACACCCCACCGGTGAACAGAATGTTCACCCAGTAAATATCGAACCACAATTAATACAAACAATTATTCAAATACAATTCTTACAAAGAAAATACTGATACAATACTACTAATCAAATCTAAATTATACATATTAGAAAGAAAAAAGTAAATATACATTAAAGTACACAATATAATGAAACTTAAAGATGACAAAGCTTCAATTTACAAACGAACAAATACTAGGATACATACCTCAAGATTTCACAAAAAATAAGTTTAACAGAGATTAATTAATAATGTGTAATCTCCTACCATTAATCTGAAAAATATAAACAAATTAGTACAAGTATATTATACAATTTCTAAAGGGTACAGCAATTGAATGGGTTTTTTGAAGAGACCTTTAAAAGTTTTTACAAGACAAGATCTAACGTTATCGTCTCTTCCAATAAATATTTCTTTGATTATTCCAAGTTCCCACAATAATTTTGATTTTACATTTCCTTCAACAAGAACTATACGTCGTTTAATTTTAAATTCTTATGAACAGATGGTGTTTTAAAATGATTAGCTGTTTTTAACTGGAGCAAATACTGTTCTTTCCAGCGTCTCCAAAGTTGTTTTAAAAGAAGAGTTCGGTAAGTCTTTTTTTCTTGTACGACTCCTTTGCCGTAGTGGCGTCGATCAGTTCGATGAAATATATAGGATATTTAGAGTCACCATAACCTAACTTGAGGAAGTGGGCCGGTGTTAGTGGTTCCGGCTCTCCTGGATCATTCTCCACGTATGTCAGTGGTCGATGATTAACGATGACTTCAACTTCTGAAAGTATCGTTGAAAGTTCTTCAAATGTTAGAAGTGCCCTGCCAAGTATTTTACGTAAAGGATCCTTTATAGTTTTAACAAGACGTTCGTAAAATCCACCCCACCAAGGCGCACGTTCAACTATGAACTTCCAGTGAATACCTTTATCTGCGACAAAACTTTGAAATTCACTGTCTTTCAAGATGTTGGCAAAAATATGTTAGCTCCCTTTTAGCTGCTTTAAATGTACGTGCATTATCGGAGTATATTACCTTGCAATTACCTCTACGAGCGAGGAATCTCCGTAAAGCAAGTAAAAAACACTTTGTGGACATGTCCGACACAAGTTCTAAGTGTACGGTACGAGTGACTGCACATGTAAACAAAGAAACATAAGACTTGCGAGTCCCTTGATTGTCCTTAACAAGTATTGCACCTGTAAAATCAATTCCTACACTTTGGAAAGGAGGAGATTGGGTGATTCTATCTCGAGGCAACTGACCACTTAACTGGTCAGCTGGTTTGGCACTGTATTTTTTACAAACGAGACAGATTCGAATCATTGTTTTTACTAACTGACGACCCTTAGGTACCCAATATTTTTTCCGAAGTTGAGTCAAAGTTGCAGATACGCCACAATGACCAATTCGTTCATGTTCCCTAATAACAAGTAATTCTGTAAATTTGCAGTGTCGAGGAAGAATAACAGGATGCTTTTCACCAAAGCATAAGTCTGCTTCAAGCAACCATCCAGTAAGTCGTAATAAATTGTTTTCATCCAAATACGGCACTAAACTCTTTATTTCAGAGCTAGATCGAAGTTGTTCGTTTTGTTTTAAGGCTAATATCTCAGCTGAATAAAATTCGGATTGAACACATTTAAGCCAAAAATATTCAGCATTTTGTATTTCATCTGCAGTAATGTAGAATTCCATCGATTTGTAAATGTTTCTAGCATTGTTCACGAATCGGAAAACCCAAGCAGTCGTTTTCAAAAGTTTCTTAAGGCTGCTGAATCGATTTATGTCAACAAGAGCTTCCCTCTGTTGAGTAACTGCCACATGCACACTAGAACGATGTTCTAATTCTTCCGAGCAGAGCTCTGAATCTAAAATATCTCGGTGACGATTTGGCCAATGATCGGGTGTTAGTTTAAGCCAAGGTGGGCCATGCCACCACAGCTCATTCTGTGCTAACTTGACGGCAGATGTACCACGCGAAAGGAGATCAGCAGGGTTGTCCTTTCCTGGACAGTGTCCCCACTGCATCGGATCAGAGAGCAATTGTATCTCTTGAACACGATTTTTAATGTATGGTTTGAACGCTGAAGAATCGCCGCGTATCCAGTAGTACGAAATGAGAGAATTGGTCCAATAATATATATTAGCATCAAATTTGAGACAAGATGACACCTGTTTGGCCAGCCTAGCTGACAATAAGGCTGCTGTCAGTTCAAGACGAGGAAGTGTCAATGATTTCAAAGGTGCCACACCTTTTGAACAAATGAAACTAGTTTCGATTTCGTTATTACAAGTAACAAACCGCAAGTATAATATTGTTCCATAAGCTGATTTACTCGCGTCTGAAAAACAATGTATTTCACACTTAAATATTTCTTGATCTATGTTACCTAAATAGAACCGTGGTATCTTTATCTCAGTCAAGCCCTCAGCTTCGCTACTCCACTGCTGCCACTTGTGTCGTAGCTTTGGGGGAAGTTCAGAGTCCCATTCTACTCCTAGAGTCCAAAGTTCCTGAAGAAGACATTTCAATTTGATAACGAATGGGCCAAGAATTCCAATGGGGTCGAAGATGCGACCAACCACACTCAGAATAAATCTTTTCGATTCTCCTCTACGTGACATAAACTTCAATAGATCCTTTGGATTGAAATAAATTAAATCATTTTCTGGATCCCAAGCAAGTCCTAAAACCTTCGTTGGAGGTCTAAGATCAATAGCACTAGTTTCAGAGGATTCCGTTTTGACACCTTCTTGCTGCCATAACAAATTAAGTTGTTTCGAATTACTTCGCCATTTGCGCAATAACATGCCTGCGTCACTGAATATTTGCAAGCACTCCAAGGTAGTACGTAGAGCGTCCGGAACATCATTCTGACCACAAATGAGGTCATCAACATAAATGGAACTATTTAGCAACTCAAATGTATGAGGATATTGCTCTCTGTACTTCTTAAAATGATGTTTTAAAGTTGCTGCGAGAAGGTATGGGCTAGGTCGAAGTCCAAAAAGAACTCTCGTGAAATTCAAAACGTATGGCTCTTTATTCAAATTATCAGTCCAGAAGAAACGTGTAAAATCTCGATCACGGAAATCTAATTCAATTTGAAGAAAAGCCGATTTTACATCAGCTGTAAATGCTACAGGACTTTTTCGAAAACATAAAAGCAGTTCTAAAATGTTGGGATGCAAATTTGGTCCCGTATATAAACTTTGGTTTAACGATGACTGTCCATCTTCATGTGCTGAACCATCAAATACTATTCTAATATGACTTGTGGTTTTGTCGCTACGTATCACTGCATGATGATGTAGGTAAAATCCCTGACTATCCAATAAAGAATCACAAGAAGTACGCTCAACAATACCTTCCCTAACATAGTCATCAATTACATCCTTATACTCGCAGAACAACTCGTGATCACATTTAAATCTACGAACCAACCCCTCAAAACGCTTACGTGCGACAGTTTTATTATTTTGTAAAGCCTCTCTCATACCTGGTTTCCATGGCAAATTTACACGATATCGACCATCTACGAAATTAACTGATTTATCAAACTCACTAAGTATCTCTTCATCCCCATTACCTAAAGTCATCGAACCCTTGTCAAGTATTCCTAAACTTTCTATCTCCCAAAATCTCCTTAGCTCAGTCGAAATCGATTCATCTTCACTGTGAACCAAATGTACCGAAGTACAATCACTCCGCTCATCACACCTTCCCTGAAGAGACCATCCTAGCCTAGTCTCGACTGCAACCAATGATGAATCTAATCTTTTTTTATCCGATGTGTTAAAGACCAATAAAAATCGGAACCTATTAACAATGAAATTTCACAGTTCTCAGAAGATTCATTACAACTGAATGTTAGCCTAAACCCTTTTGACTCCATTTCTGCCCACGCATCTGGATTAGGTAGGCTAAGTGTTGCCTTTGAAATTTCCTCAATTTCCAATGCCTCAATCACAGTCTCTTCTCCGCTTAATATATTCCTTAGCCTAACCTCGACCTTACTACAAGTTTGTTTTTAGGAGTTTTACAACCGAACGAAAAAATATTTAGCCTTTCCGAACCCAATATTTTCAACCCCAACCTCCGAGACACATTTTTTTAATGAACGACTTCTCACTTCCATTATCAAAAAGGCAAAATATCTTATCCGATGAAGAACGACCTATAATTTCGGCCTCCACACATTGCAATAAAACTCCATCTCTGTTATGAAAAACAGAATTTGAAGACGTAGTTTTAACGTCAACATTCTTTTCCTCCAAATCCAAATGCGAATTTTGCTTAGATTTTCTAACTTAAAACAAATAGCACGTGCATGTCGACCTTTACAATACGAACAAACCTCTTTCTTGCACTTTTTAACATAACAACCAGTGTTGCAACAAATGAAACATCTCCCTTCTTTAATTAATTTAGCTCTTTTTTTTTCTGAACTCATAAATTCTCACACAAATCAGACATATGAGTATTCTCGAAACAAAATAAGCAATCCGAAAATGCAGCCGTCAACAGTTCGTTTGCAGAGGAAAACGATTTATGAGATGGGTGGAATCGAGAATGAACTTGAACCCTTCGATTTGACTGTGGATAGCTATGAGACGTTCTTTCGAAATACTTAGTATTGGAATAGGAATTTTTATTTTTCAATTCTAGGTCATGCGGTTTTACTAGAAATTCTGTGCGTTCGCGACTTTCTACTTCGCTTCGCAAATATGCAATTAAATCAGTGATTTGTGATTGTGTTTCATTATGTTTTTTTATTATATTCTAATGCTAAATCAGGGGGATAGCTTTCATAATTATCGGAAACAAGAGACAACTATAGGAATCGGGAGAGATTTCAAGAGATTCAAGTCCCCTTATATTAATTTCTAACTGATCATATAAATTTCTTAACGCAATAACATCAAACGATTTACGGACAGGGGGTCAGATTTAACAAGCGATTCATATGAAAGTCAACAATAAGTTCTTTACGTCCGAACCGATTTTCTAAAATTTTAATTGCTTTTTGCATAATTTTCCGATGTTAGTGTTAAGCCTCGTATAGCCAATTCTGCATCAGATGTGACAACCGATTTCAAATAGGAAAATTTGTCCACATCATTTAAACTCGAATTTTCATGTACTGCGGATTTAAATCTAGCCCAAAAACTGGGAAAACTACTGATATCCTTGCCCGAAAAAGATTCTAATGTGAGTTTAGGTAAACGCGGTTGATTTGATAAAACAGAACTAACTGTACTATTTAAAGGAAGTGTTATGTTTTGTGGTTGATTTTCCACCGAATTTTGAATAGCAGTGTTCGAAACTGATTCTACATAACGTTCAGCACGGATTTTCCAAATTATAAATTTATCTCGATATTCTTCGCGAGTTACGATTTCTTCTTCTAGACTCTCAATATCTATTAAATTCTCAATTTCCTTATCGAGTGTACTCAGCTTTTCAAATTTAGAAATTAATTGCATATATATCTCATGTACTGTTGTTTTATCAGCTGTATTGCTTATTTCGGATTCTAATTTATTAATTTGTTTTGTCACGAGGGATCTCGAAACAGACCGAGTCTTTTTCGTTCTTTCTAATATAGCCTTATTTGCTGCATCCATTTTAAACCAAAACACTATAATTGCAAACAAATATACAAATGACAACACCAATTCTGAATGCAACTTAGTACAACTTTCAAACAAAATTCAGCTTAACAATATGCATTCAAATAAACAAAACTATACCAGAGCAACCTTCCAAATACCGACAGTTACGAATAAACCAAAATCAGAAATGATGAGAAATAAGCTTAACTAGACAAATACCGAATTCAAAGTTAGACAAAACGAAAGTACGAGCGAATGTCCTTCCCGGCCGATGCACCATGTAGCGAATTATAAACGAAGCAATGTCCATAATTATTTCGAAACGAAAGGAGTGTGTATCCGGGCGAATTAGTTAAGACAGTCCACAATAAGTAGTTCCATGAAATAATTTAGGTATAATAATGTTTAATTAGATACGAATTGCCGCGATGCGGCTTACATCCTACGATACAAGTTACACACACACACTCTTTCGATCGTTACAATTTTAATACAGATGTGCGCACACCAGCGCCCTCGCGTGGTCAATATTTCGGCACAACCTCCTTTGCAGGCGAATAACGGCTAGTATTTGAACTGATCAACTGAATTTGTGTCACTTGTTTAAATAAGTCCTCTGCGTACAACAAATGAAATCCGAATTTTTTTCTATGTTTAGTACAATTAAATTCTATAATTTTTACTCCAGTTAAAAAAATTTACGAAGTTTGTATTCCTTTTTTTATATAACTATGTGTTACTTAGAAAAAGCCACAACCTTTTAAATTTCACTCTATCAGCAAAAAAAAAAAAAAAAAAATCAAATGTACCCATTTACCCATAATACTCTTATCCTTATGTGAAAATACAATAATTTTAAAGGGTCATAGAAAGTCAAAATTCTTGAAAACACTAATCTAAAATAAAATTATTCAAGTAATGATCAGCACATATAATTTGCACAATATAGCCAATTAAAAAACAGCATAAAAGCTATTTATTTGATCACTTACATATTTTTCAAAAAATTTACAATGCCTTAAAATCAATCAAAATATTGAAAAATTAAGAATATAAAATGCACGCATTATTTTTATGTTGTTTGACACGGTTTAATATTAAAATATGCTCTGATATATTAAAACATTTGAAATAACTAAAGTGTTCAAATAAAGTTAAAGCTTTTTAGTAATAGGGTTTAATAAAAGCGTTGCACACACACGCAAAAAAAGGAAAATATACATGTTTGATTGATTAGCTACTAAATGACTTTTGGAAGAAAATTGTCCCATATTCAATACATTGCTAAATATTATTCAACATTTCTTAAACCTAAAAACGACATTTTAAATAATAGCAATCAAATAGTTTTATTAAAAAACAGCAAAAAGGAAAATTACAGTCTTTTTACAAATTAATTTAACATTGAAATTTAATGACATGCATTTTTTTCGCAGCAGACTTCAAATTTATATGCAGTCACACCTCAGCTGGAACGTTTAATTTGTATTTATTAACATCTCTCAATATCATTCGAGAAACTTGAGATCCCTTTATAGATTCTTGGTAAAATCAGGATTTTAACGCATGATTTATCTTCTAGACTGTGACCTTTTAAAAAAAGATATAGAAATACCTTATACGAAGTAAAAATAGACGCGAAAACTCTAAATACTATGTAGAATTTTCCCTCAGAATGTAGATTCTTACATACATGTCTGTACTGCGGCAATCTGTCATGAACAGCAGTCTTTTAATGCATAAAAGAAAGTAGAAAACAAGTAATATATATATATATAATTAAGTCAATTCCTACTTTGAATGGATGAATAAAAAATATTTTATTAATTGAAAATTTGAACAAAATAAATATATAAATATATAGGGAGAGGGAACTAATAGTAGGAATTGTGTGTGAATGAAAAGGACTGATTTTAAAACATTAAAAAAAACCAAACTTTATATAAAAAGGAGATTTTAAATGAAATAAACTGACTGATTTGAATATAGCACAAATTGTATTAAATTTCTTTAATTTCATATGAATTTCATCAAATATTCCAATAATTATTCCACTGAACAAATGATTAGAAATTTGTATTGTTTTTAGTATAGCAATTATAAATCAAATAATAAATAGAATGTTTTTCGATGTATTGTACTTACGAAATTAAATCAATACTTAAATTAAGCCTGATTAAATTCATTAATATTTCATGCTTCAGAAAATAATGTAGGCAAAATGCAGATTCTTCCTCCAAAATGTATACACAATATATGTAGAGAGAGAGACCTTATTTTTAACTTGCTTTTAAATTAGTATTAATGATACATAATTCAATCTTGCATTTTTTGGTATAAATACTGTCGTAGAAAGGAAATTTTAGGTATATGAATTTTCTTTTTTCATATTTTATATAAAAATGACACCTTTAAATTAAAGGATGCTTTATATTTCACGGAGAACGTGATGACTAAGGTCCATTTTCTAATTTCATGAATATTAAAACAAAACTCAGTGGCGCAACAGCCCATGGGGGCCAAAGGCCTACCGTGCGCATTTCAGTATTCGTGACCATAAGGCGCTGAGGTGCATGAGCAGATGTCCCGATCAGGTGGTCAGTCTGAAGCGAAATCCATGAATATTATTATTTATAAATCTTAACACATTCACCAGATCAAATAGTAATATAAAACGTCCGAATAAGCTCTGTTTTATAATAAATAAAAACATGATCTCTAATTGTTAAAAATAATTAACTTAATTTAGTTCTTTAAAATAAATGTATTATAGAATATATAAATATTATATGCAAATTAAATAAATTATATATATAATTTATTATGTTATAGAAAATAAATATTGTAAAGTGTAAACAGGTAGTAATAATAATAATAATAATAATAATAATAATAATAAAAAAGAATCTAAAGATAATAAGTAATCTCCAGTAATACAAAGATTCTTTTTAAACTTTTGTTTTATACCAGCAAAAAATAGATGATATTTCCCCTCCCCCCATAGATCTCATTTCAGTCTTTACTCTCTTGAGGGCAGAAATCTTTCTCTCACGATTCACTTGGCGGTGGTAGTTTGCAGTATAATTTTAATTCTTTTCTCTTTTTCTTCACCTTCCAATTATTTGCGCCCTAGCCTTAAAAGTGGCTTTTTGGCATTAGATTACTATTATATTTACATTATAGAAGTGATTTTCAAAATTTTATTTCTTGAATTATAGATTTCTGCGTGCATAACTTATTTATTAAAGGCGATATTACCATAAAAGAGAACTAAGGAACTGGTTCCAAATCACATACAAATATGAATTTTAATTTGGATAGATCTTAGTTCTCACAATTTTGAATTGCAGTTCAGTAACACAAGGATAACACCTGTTATTTAATTTTCCTAACTTGCATATTACACTACGTAAAAAATTTGTGTGAGTATCAATTCCATTATAAAAAAAATGCAGCAAACTTTAATATTTGATATATGAAGGATCTTCAATGAAATGAGAATCGAAACCGTGACTCGATTGATTGAGAGTTATATCAACGTCACACTGAAAAGCAGCTCGAGGGCTATTGCCTGCCGACCTCGTAATTTTGAACCTCGGTCAAGAAACGAAGACGACATCTGAGCTGGCATTTCCTTCTCCTAACTTTCACACCACTAGGAAGACACATTGAGCTTCGACAGATTCATTGTGCTTCGGCCCCCTCTTTATTGGCTGAGCTTTAGTGGCACTAGGGCTCGAACTCATGACACGAGTCCGTGACCATGACCACTTGGCTCGATAGAAAGCCAACTGTGTTTGAGATCAAATTTCTAGACTTCCATAACCCAAACATCAATTCCAATGCAAACAAATAAGTTTAAAAATTAAGATAAAAGCACCGCAAATTTCTAATTCTTTAGTGAAGTAACAAATATGAAACAAAATTGTTTGTAAAAAGTCACACGCAATTAAAATATAATATAATTTGGTATTTTTAAATCAGGCCACATTTCAAGGGAATTCTACAACCTTTCATAATACTTATTATCTAATGCCTCAAATTTAGTCAGTTGCATTTTTTTCCCTTTCCAACTTTGTTTTGTGAACTAGGAAACTGCATTTCATGAAAGGTTTCTGTAATGTACTCCTGGTTATAAGAAGCTACATTTGGAGGAATAATTCTATATGTTTAGTTAGAACATTAATTTTTATTTTATATTAAAATATATTTTGTATCTTTTATTGCTTTTTTAAGAGCCGCAGCTGAGTTGGGTTTTGAATTTTGAGTTTACCAAAAGTCAATTATGTGAAATTCTACAAGTGCTAATTATAACATGAATAGAGTTCTTAGGTGGTGTTGTGTACAGGCT
This sequence comes from Trichonephila clavipes, assembly GCA_019973935.1. Classification (NCBI taxonomy): domain Eukaryota; kingdom Metazoa; phylum Arthropoda; class Arachnida; order Araneae; family Nephilidae; genus Trichonephila; species Trichonephila clavipes. The sequence goes on from BMAU01020622.1 coordinate 43,155, forward strand.
AGGATAACACCAGTTAGCGAACCAGTTTATATATCACAGTGATATTCAAACTTTTTAAATTCATGGAGCCCTTAGAACTATAAGGTATATATTTTTGGGGAACCCCATTCCATACACACACAAACACTAAAAAGAATACAATTTAAAATAATATTTAAAGTAGATCAACATATGAGTGTGTTATAGGTACTTCATGTAAAGACAATTTTAAAAAAGTATTGTATTTTTTGTTAAAAAATTTTATATTGTAATTTTTTAATATAATTTATACTCACTAATAATATTAAATTGTGGGTAAAATCCTAGGAGAGCCCACATCCTTGGCGACAAACTGAAAAAAGCGCCAAGCCGGAATAAGATGGCACCAAGCGAAACCGACAATGGCGGCAATGGAATATAGCCGGATAAGGTGGATGCGTAATGAAAATATATGTATAAACAATACAGAAATTAAACATTTAAGATAAAAAATTATAAAAACAGCACTTACTTTCTTACTGCTGATCTTTTCCAAGTGGAGGGTACAGCGTAACAACAGATTTTAAAAAAAACCTTAAAGGTCTCATCGCTAAGCGAATGATCGTGTGAGCGCCACCATATTTATTCTGCGAGGTAATGGTCGAACATACATTCGGCGTGGCTGGTACGATTTCGAAGAAAGCGTTTTATTGCCGACCATGCTACATCATGCCAATCATTACATTTAGGACATTCATAATTCGAAGCAATCAATCCTTCCTTCATACACCATTCAATCAATTCTTTCTTACCTTTCGCATTCAACAAAGTAAAAAATTCTAAAGTATGTATATTCTCTCACACACGCAGCCAGCCCGGAGCCCAACAACAAAATGAAATTCGAAATGCGCGCCCACAAAATACGAAAATGCTAGAAATAGTTAGGATTGCCATATGTAGTGTTTAAAAGTAGGGTTATCAAGATGGCGCAATTATCTCTAACCAAAATAATTCGCGTCAAGGGTGTACGCTCTCCTAGGAGTGAACCAATTTGTGATCCAAGTGTCACCTACCCATGCACTATATTCAGTAACTGGGATATGTCCTTGCATTTTTTTACACAAACTATAAGAGTCTAAATCTATTGAAATTATATGTAATCCCATTTCATACTCAGTGTATCATTTTATATATATATATATATATATATATATATATATATATATATATATATACTTAAATATATAAAAATCAATCACAACTTAATTATCAATTAAAAAGTTTAAATTATATGAATCCTATAATACTGAATCCTATTTCAAAATATCAATGATGAATATAGAAGATAAAATTCCATCGTTTTCAAACAAAATTAAAAAATTATAAAATAAAAATTTATAAAATATCCAAGTGCAACCTCGGACTTAGGACCGATAAGTGGGGTTAAACTAGTTTGATGGCGCCAACCTTCCACCTATTGCAACTTGGTAAGTTAATCGGAAAATATCCAATTCTCAAAAATTTAAAAATTAAAAAGTTAAAATTAAACCATTAAACTTGAAAAATTAAACTATTCGCCATCGCATTCTGAAAGATATTATAACATTAAAATATTAAAATTCTAAAACAAATTAGTGCATAATATAAGTGAATCATCGAACACCAAAGATGATGCACCCATCTTTAAAATATTTGTATAGGTAGAAAAAATATCTAAAATCCGAATGTTCAAATTAAAAACCCAGTATATTCACAAATGAGAATAGCGTAAATCATTAAAAACTCACCAAAGAGCATCCTATCAATAATTCAATCCACAATTATTGAACGATTTCTCATATTTAATACATCAATTACCACTCCTATATTTTGCTCATAACTCCAACTAATTCCAAGTCAATCCAAATGATTCATAATCTAACATTAGAGTTTAACTATATGGTATTAGATGCAAATAAGATTGCATGCAAAAAACTTGTGTGATTGGTCATAAATAATTTTAAAGTGTAGTCCTGTAAATATTGGTTTATGTGTGTATTATAATGTATCCTGTGTGTGGAATGTGCACATATTCTTCACAGCTGGACCACTAACAAGCTGACTTTGTGGACCTAATGTTATGTGGTGGATTTGTGCATTTATGAGCTCAAAAATATTTTTAAGAAATATTTTTGATCTATATATTTTCTCAAGAAGTTGATGGGATAATCATTCTGCATGCAAACAAATATAAATTTCAGGATATTCTTGAATTTATCAATATTGTGTGTTGTTAAATTATTATTTCTCATCAAAAAATTTAAAATTATATTTCTAAATATTGATATATGTAGACAACTATTGAAGTTCGGTATCTTTATGACATTGAAGTTAAATGCTTCCCTTTTATCATAGATATTGCTATATAATTTGTTGTCAATAATATTTAAATCTAAATCTAAAAATTCAACTTTGTTCGAGTTAAAATTTGTCTGTATTAATTTTTGGTATTCCGGATAAAAATTAATGCTAGATTTAAATTCCCTGTCGCGACCTATAACAATTAAATCATCTATGTATCTTAATAAGAGGCAAGATGATTCATTTCTTCGATTTGATTCATAGTGGTGTAAATACAGGTTAGCGAGACTATTACTGGCTGGGCCACTCTGAGGCAATCCTTTGAATTGTTTGTAAAGTTTGTTATCAAAAATAATGAAGTTCTCCTGTATTACAAAACGAATTAGTGTATTGAACTTTTCAAAACTAATGTAATTATTCAAACCATATTTCTCATATGCATCTGAAAGTACCCGAATTATATCTTCTACTTTGATGGAATTAAATAAATCTTCGAAATCGAACCCATGGACAGAAAATACCTCTTGTTGATCAATTTTCTTGCAATCACTTCCGCCTTCTCCAGAGGGAGATTTGCTACACTGCCAAGTGCGCCCTTTAGGGGGGGGGGATGTTTTGAGGTGGTTTTTTGAATAGGGAGATTTTCCTGCAAAGAGTGCCTGTCTCCGGCGTAAGTGCCGCTATGTGAGATTCCGAACGAGATTGGAAAAAAGTGTCTAATATCTTTTGTAACCTCACGACTGAGTGTTCGGATCTCAGATTTCACTGCAGGATCTCTGGTACGTTGCCAAAATTTCCGAATACGATTTCTGTGGCGAATTTTAGCTTTAATTTCGGAGGGGAGTTTTAATGAGGGTTGTTTAAATTTAGGTTTTGAAGCTTCTATGAGAGCTTCAGAGATATTTTCTCCAAGCCTTCTAATTGCAATTTCGAGGTCATCATTGCTGGAGGAAGGAGGGATGGGGAGTGGTTTGTTATTTAAGAGAAATTTGAAGTTCTCCAAATTGGTGGAGAGTTGATCCGGAATTTTGATTAGAGCAGAGCCAGTATGTAGAGTAAGAATGACCGGTAGATTATCTGATTCAAGATCATCTATAACTATAATATCATGATTGAAGGGGATATTTTTAAGAACTGCTAGATCAATAATAGAATCTCTTGCACCCGGTCTAGAGCTAGCGTTGATATGTGTAGGAGTGTGCGGTGCTACAATCCTCACATTCGATTTATTATTAACAATTTTGTGGAGAGCATAGCCAAATGCATTTGATCTAGCGTTACTCCACGTACGATGCGTGGCATTTAAGTCTCCAGCAATGGTAATATTTTGGCCCGAATTAAGAATTTTGAGAAAATCTTTATCAGGGAATTTTCTATTATTTTCCGGGATGTTTCGAGCGTACGCTGAAACAATTCGTATAGGGGGGGAATTATTAAATTTAATTTCGATTGCGGTTGCATCCATATACTGCAGAGAGAGTCGGTAATGGAACTCTGTTATGATCGTAATTATTTTTGCAGTAAATAGCGGTACCTCCATCTCTCTATATATATATTCGAGAACGCGGAAAATTATTTCTGTCGTCTTTATGAAGACGATAACTCGCAATAAGTGGATCTAGACCGGGTTGTAGTTTCGTAAAAAATCTCTCTTATGCAACTGTCTCATTTTATCATATTCCATCTTAACCCAAAAATATCAGTCTTATTCTAATGGTAATTGATTGACGATAGCACAAACACCATCTTATTGTACCACCGAGCAATGACAATCAAAATTGAAAGCCAAGTTGCCAGTCTTTAAAAATATACAAATATTTGATATCATTATGTTTGAGTTAATATATATATATATATATATATATATATATATATATATATATATATATAAATTCCATTAAAAAAATCACTTTATATTCTCCTCCTCCATATACGCAGAAATAAACTCTCAAATCTCAATTAAAAAATCACACTCCATGAGATTATCATATGAATTTTCATGTCAAACACATGAATCAAACCTAAATACTATATTAGGTGCTTTTTCATAGCACTCTAATAAATACTCAAGTGTTGAGTTTTCATTGAATTCGTTATTCAGACTTTATCAATATCTACTGGAATTTTATTCTGCGTGTTCATTCAACACCGTCAGCAAAGCTATCTCTACACGTTGTACAGAAATGCCACGTTTTTAATATTTTATACAGATATGTTGCAGTTAAGCATAATATAATCGATACAAGTACACAAGTAAAAATATAAAAACTGAAATATAAATTATGAGGATCATTTTAAAAATTAACAGAAATTAAGTGCATTTATAAAAAATAAGTTTAACAATTATTATTTAAGTTTAACAGTTATTTGAATAGAATTAATTTGGCTATCTTGCACCATACCACGTTTCGCGGATTCGGAAACAGCTGACAGGTGCAGCCATCTAGCGAGAGAAAATCTCTACAAAAACTGTCCTTTACATTACTCCCTTGCCAGTAACAAAGTTACGATACAAGAAAAAAATATATGGCAGGGACAGTTTCAGACTTATTGAACAGATTATAATTTCATTTTTTTTTACAAGTTAAACTTATACAAACCGCTTTTAACACAATCATTACTAATCATTACATTACACAACACAAAATTATTACTACAGGATTGCTACAGAAGTTTTAGTGCACAAAATATGCTACAAGTTTTAAAAAAATTTAAACACAGCTACCTTCCTGTTTCATAAAAAATACATGGAAAAATAGAACTAAAATGTTCAGCAATTACTTTAAATGTATATTTATACTGAACAATAATCAAATTTAAACAAAGTCAGAAAAGAGTACATATAAGATATTCAATAACTCAAAAAAAAAAATAAACTACAGAATGCTTTTGCAGATACACAAAACTCAGTCAATATTTGAACGTGGGAAACTAAGAAGTACATAAATATTTTGCGAAAAAAAATCATTCATATTTCAATGAAAGTTAACATGCAATTAAAAAAACATTTCAAGTTACTCTGCAACGACAACACCGTCATTTTTTTTGGACTATTATGAAACATATCAAATCCAATAGTGTTAAAAAAAAATCAATTTTCATATTTACATACACAAGGGGTAATTTTATAATTTATAACATACAGAAAACTTCCTATTTACAAGAAAGAATACCAGAAAACTTTAGTTTCAATTCACCACATAATTATAACTCAGTTAATCACTAATACAATCCATTTACCATAATTGAGCATTTTTATGCAAAGCAGTATCTATTTATACACATTTTATTTGATGCTAACCATATTTATTTATACACATAGAATTTGATGCTAACACATATCTATTTATAAACATAGAATTTGATGCTAACACATCTATTTATATTGATATCCTGAAAACTTTATGTTCATTATTAAATACATAATAGATAATTTTGTTAAAATACATACTTTCCAATGAAAAAAAAACACATTCTGTAACACATTTAAGAGATGAGATGCCCACAAATTATAATACTAATGAGAGAATTTTTGTCGACAATGTAAAAAACAGTAGTAATGAAAAATTATTTGTGACATAAAGTTGAACTTTGTATAACATATATTAATTTGAATGCGAGAATATATATGGAACATTTTACATCATGCTCTTGAATTTCTTTTTATTTACAAAGCTTTTGTTTGATTTAGATTCTCGCTGTTATGAAATTACAAACAATTCTACTCTCTCTCTCTCTCTCTCTTTTGCTTACAAACTTACTGATGAGGTTATATCAGGATAGTGGAAGAATAATTATTTAAATTCCACAATACACTAGCATAAAAATCATACATGTATATATAACCAATTAAGAGTCAATTTTCAATTCTAAAATCCAGAAATAAACATACATTGTCATTTTATAAGAATATCTACAACATTTAAAGCAGTGTTTACTATAACTTTTTCACTATATGTACATGAATTGCATTACCAAAAGAAATATATTTAATCAATTAGATACATTTTTATAAATGGTGATTTTCAAATTTACTAATTTTTAATAACTGTTTACTAGTAATAAGTGAAAGGAATTTCAAACTTTAACACTTACATACATAATAGTTGCTATTTTGTTTATTCTCTAAATCTTACTGGTTTTTTTATCCTTCTGCCACAGCTGGTAGTAGGTTGTTCATCAGGCAATGGGGAAAGTTCTTTCCAATTTGAAGTCTCATTTTTTTCCAACACTAGTTTGTTCATTTTGTTTGTCCACTGCTAACAAATAGGCAGGTTTCAGTCTATCTACAGAGATATTAACTGCTTTATCTTTGATTAAGATTGTGAAATACTTATCATACTTTTTTGTACAGTATATGGTCCTTCATATGGTGGTTCTAATGCTTTTTTAACTCTGTCGATACGAATAAACACATGGGAACAGGATTTCAAATCTTTATGCACAAAGATATTTTGCTTCCTGTTGCTAGGAGACTTCAGTGGCTTTAGCTCTGCCATGTGTTGCTGTAATTTGGCAACAAAATTCTGTGGATCCATGTTAATAGTAGGGGGATCAAAAAATTCACCAGGTAATTTAATGGAAGTACCATAGACCATCTGTGCAATTGTGTAACTAATGTCAGGTCTTATGGCAGCTCTTAAACCTAACAACACAGTGGGTAATGACTCTGTCCACTTAATATTGTTGTGAGCTTTTATAGAACCTTTCAAGGTCCTATGCAAACGTTCTACTTTCCCATTACATTGAGGGTGGTAAGATGTTATGTGGGCTACTTTAGCACCACATATTGTAGCTATGCTTCTAAATAGTTCTGCCTCAAACTGTCGACCTTGGTCTGTGACTAATTTGGCAGGTTTTCCAAACCTGCAAATCCATTTCTCATAAAATGCTCTCCCATTTCAGCTGTTATTTCAGGTATAGGAATTGCTTCCATCCAGTAAGAGAATCGGTCAATGCAGGTTAAGCAATACTGCATCCCTTCTGAAGGTGGTAGTTTTCCAATGAGATCTATATAAACTACACTAAACCTTTCATCTGGTTGTTCGAATTCTCCTAATTTAAATTTTGTATGTCTGCTGACTTTACATTTTTGGCATCTACTGCAAGCCTTTGCCCATTCTCTGACTTGCTTTTTAATATCTGACCAGACATATTTTTCAGTTATCAGTTTTACTGTAGATTTAATACCAGGATGAGCTAAGCCATGAATTAGTTGGAATATTTGAAACCTAAATTTCTGTGGAATGTAAGGCCTAATTTTTTGCGTTGAGGTGTCACACCAAAGTTTTTCCCCAGATGGCAATGTCGAAGGTTTAAATTTTAGAGAATTTTTAAGCAATAATTGTTGCAACTCTTCGTCAGTAGTTTGCTCTTCTGCAATTGCCTCAAAGTTGATTTCAGAAATTGAATCAATTCTGGATAAGGCATCTCTGCAACAACATTATCTTTACCCAATACATGTTGAATGTTACAACTAAATTCTGAAATGTATTGAAGTTGTCGTTGTTGTCTTGGTGATGCTTTTTCATTTTTTTGCTTAAATGCAAAAGTCAGAGGCTTGTGGTCAGTATATATAATAAAATCATTCCCTTCCAGCAGGTGTTTGAAATGTTTCACTGAAAGGTATATTCCCAATAGTTCTCGCGGTCATAGGTACTATACCTTGTTTGTGTTTCATTTAGCTTCTTTGAGTAAAAAGCTATTGGCTTCCAACCCTCGTTTTCTAACTGCTGGAGTACTGCGCCCACAGCAAAATCTGATGCATCTGTGCAAAGTGATAGGGGTAGTCCAGATCTTGGAAAGGATAAAAGAGCAGCTTCGGCAAGGTCAGTTTTGCATTTTTCGAAGCTTCTCCTGGTGTCATTAGTCCAATGCACTTTTCGGCGGTCTTTCTTCTTCGCTCCTTTTAACAGTTCATGTAGAGGTGCTTGAGTCTTAGCAGCATCCTTTAGGTATCTTCGGTAAAAATTTATCATGCCCAGAAACGTCCGCAGGTCATAAATAGTTTCTGGTAGTTTGTAGTTGAAGATAGCTTGAACTTTTTCTGGCAATGGCCGAGAACCTTCTGCTGTGATCAGAAATCCCAAATAATCAACTTGGGCAGCTCCCATCACTGATTTGGAAACATTTATTCGAAGTCCATATTGCTGGAATCTTTCAAATACCATTTTTAAGTGTTCACTGTGTTCCTCTTCCGTAGGTGAGGAAACAAGTACATCATCAAGATACGGGAAAACAAAGTCGAGTCCACACAGTACTTCAGTAATGAAACGTTGGAAGGTTGAAGGAGCATTCCTCAGTCCAAAACTCATAGTATTGAACTCGTACAAGCCAAATGGGGTGGTGATGACAGTTTTTTCTTTGTCTTCCTCAGCAATAGGTATCTGATAATATGCCTTTACAAGATCTATCTTGGAAAATATTTTTTTATCCTTAAGGATGTAATTAAAGTCCTCAATTCTAGGAATTGGAAACCGATCTGGTATTGTCTGTGCGTTGAGTCGCCTGTAATCGCCACATGGTCTTAATGTGCCATCCTTCTTATTAACCAAGTGCAATGGACTTGCCCATTGAGATCTTGAGGGTCTAATAATGTCGTTGTCGAGCATAAACTGGAACTCCTGCTTCGCCAGTTTCAACTTATCAGGGGCCAGTTGTCTTGCCTTCGAATAAACCGTTTGGCCAGTTGTTAGGATGTGGTGCTTTACTCCATGTTTGACAACTCTGTTAACCAAGTTTGGCTTGGTTAAATCAGGATACGACTTAAGCAGGTTGAAATACTTGGAGGCTCTATTAACCGTGCTGAGATCATTATTTTCTTGGATGGTAGCAACTTCTCCTTTAATTGAAAGATTTGTTACTCCATCGATTAATTTCCTGTTGTGCAGATCTATCAGCAACTGGAATTTTCGAAGGAAATCAGCACCTATGATTCCTCGCTTAACTTTGGCAATAATAAACGGCCACTGAAATGGGCGTCTTAGGCCTAGATCCAGCGTGAGAATTTTTAGACCATATGTTGGAATTTCAGTGCCATTAGCAGCATACAGTTTATATTGAGAGGCTTGGCACTCACCTTTCGTTTTTGTCCAGGGGAGGATCGAGACGTCTGCTCCGCTATCCACAAGGAATTGACATCCGGTATCTCTGTCCTTGACAAATAACCGGGATTTGCGGCCTAAAATGTCAGCAGCAGGACTCGCCGCGGCGTCTACTGCTGGGATTCGTTTCCCGGCTCATTGAAGCTGCACGGCTGTACGCATTTACCAGGGAGGCACTTCTTCCCGAATCGGAAATGGTAATAGCAATATTTTCCCTGAGGATTGTAGCGGCGCCTTGATTTGCTGCGACTTCTACTTCTCTGATGGTGATGAGGGCTAGGGCTCCGGAATTTCCGTTACAGCTTTAATGAGGCAATTTGGCCTTCAAGGGTGGCTATTTTAGCCATGAGTTGATCCACTCCTGCGGAATCCTGCACCGCTGCGATATCTACTGTTCTCGGCTCTATCTCTACGATCTTGTCTGCCATCGCCGCTATTTTGTCGAGATGTTCTTCACTGACAATTACAATGCACTTAACAGAATCTGGCATTTTATCCAGCCATAGTGTGCGCAACGCCTTTTCCGAGACATCGGTACCAGCGAGGGCGCGCATTTTTCTTAGCAGTTGACTAGGCAACATGTCACCTAACTCAATCCCCGTGAGAAGACGCTTGATTATTTGTTTTCGCTTTCGACGAATATCTTCAAAAGACGTTCCTTCGTAGCTGAATATTTGTTGGGGCTAGGATCTTTTACAATGTCCCAGATATCTTCCAACACCCTCGGTTCCAGTTGAGCCACGAGGTGACTATACATCGTCTCCTCCGAAGTAATCCGGCAAATCCTGAACTGCGCTTCGATCTGATAAAACCATATCTCAGGTTTGTCGAACCAGAACGGCGGTATTTTGATGCTGACACCGCTTGCTTCGAACTTTTCAGCTTCTGTCATATTGAATAATCTAGTTAACAATCAATTATAATCCAGGGTCACCAGTTATTAGGTGCTTTTTCATAGCACTCTAATAAATACTCAAGTGTTGAGTTTTCATTGAATTCATTATTCAGACTTTATCAATATCTACTGGAATTTTATTCTGCGTGTTCATTCAACACCGTCAGCAAAGCTATCTCTACACGTTGTACAGAAATGCCACGTTTTCAGTATTTTATACAGTTATGTTGCAGTTAAGCATAATATAATCGATACAAGTACACAAGTAAAAATATAAAAACTGAAATATAAATTATGAGGATCATTTTAAAAATTAACAGAAATTAAGTGCATTTATATAAAATAAGTTTAACAATTATCATTTAAGTTTAACAGTTATTTGAATAGAATTAATTTGGCTATCTTGCACCATACCACGTTTCGCGGATTCGGAAACAGCTGACAGGTGCAGCCATCTAGCGAGAGAAAATCTCTACAAAAACTGTCCTTTACAACTAAATCAATCTTCGTGAAACCTTCAACTGCATATGACTCAGAGACAGCATATATTTTTATTAAATATGTATATAAGAAAATAAGCATTGAAAAACCATTAAATTGTATTTTAAAAATGAACGTTGAAAAACTAAACAACATAAAAAGAAAATTAAAAAAACACAATAGTTAAAAAGTAGACAAATGTAAACAAAATATATTATTAATAGCTAAAATCCTGATTCTATTAAGAATTCAAAATCAACTATATATTTTTGGTCTTAAAATTTATATTTGAATCATTAAGATATTATATACCAGTGAATTCATACACCTGCAGGTGCAAAGCAGCCCAACATATGAGTGAAAAATATTTAAATATATAAAAATCAATCACAACTTAATAATCAATTAAAAAATTGAAATTATATGAATCCTATAATACTAAATCCTATTTCAAAATATCAATGACAAATACAGAAGATAAAATTCCATCGTTTTCAAACAAAATTAAAAAATTATAAAATAAAAATTTATAAAATATCCAAGTGCAACCTCGGACTTAGAACCGATAATATATATATAAATGTAATAATTCCCCCTAGCATCCTTTAATTAACTCTTTTAGTAAGATTCAAATAATCTTTTAATTATTTGGTTCGAAACTAACACCCTGATCTAAATCGTAATCGACTAATATCATTACATCATAAGTCCCTTTCCCACCCATTATAACCAATCAGAGCTTTTATTGCAAAAATGTCACGTGATCTTTAACGTCAGGTATAAAAACCTATGTCTCTGGAAACCTCTCTCTCCGCTTGTTTCTCGGTAGTCATGTAGCCGGCTGCAGCGCGTTCTGTGTGTGTCTTTGTCTGTGCCATGATGTTTGCTTCTTGTATGTGTAATGCCGTCCCTACTGGATCTTTATGTGTACCCACACACACACACACAGATGTGAAATAAAAGAACAATGGTTTACAGGAGTGCCACTTCAATAATACCGTATTCGACCACGCTCCACGTAACATAGAAAATCACACCACCGCCACGCCCCTGTCTTTGGCTACCTACAAAAATAACATCCACTCGCCACGTCTTACAATTATTTTTACCACACTTCAGAAATATTATAAATTGCTATTTCATTTATATATATATATAAATATTTGCCCACAGATACATTGAGAAATGTTTTTTGTGGTATTTTTTGAAGATATTGTGAATCATGAGCTCTATTTAAATATTTTAAAGAGAAATTTTAAGTTATCCGCGCGAAATTTGGATACTGGAAACGACTTCATTTTTTAACAGGGTAATGACGTCAAGTGCACTGCTCTCAATGTACGCCACTGGTGTCTCTATAACTGTCCCCAAATTATGAAAACACCTCGTCAATCAATTTATTTAGTCAAAATTATCTGCCAAAGTGAAGAAGAGAAAAATGTCTGTGGATGTGTTCAATACTTCGTTCTTAAAAAGGGGAATTCCCTTTCCCCTGCTCCATCAAACAGCTTCGTGTTCCTAACCTGCAATGGTATGCCTTAAAAAAACCAAAAGAAAGTGCTTTAATTGAAAATATTTTGAAAGAAATGGTGCTGATATATACGCGAGTTTGTGAAGGAAGAAAAGTAAAAAGAAAAAAAAAATACAAATCAAAATCATCACACCTATGTTTTGGGATACGCTGTTTCAGAAAAGTGCAGCGCAAGCGATTTTTCAAATCAGTGATAAGTGTTTCGTTTTTATTCCGTTATAATTTGTGATGATCCCCCTGGGTCACACCTTGAACACCAAGATTAATTTGAAGCAAAGAACCACCAAGAGCCATTTTTAATAATAATATTATTTATTTTGTTATAATTTCCTCAAAAATCTCTGATAACATATAATATAATAATGTTACATCGTTTAAAGGGATTTGCCTTTATATTAAATTAAATTACTAAGAATACAATTAATTACTAATCTAGCTCAACTCAAGTAAGGTTTACCGAAATAGGCGATCCGAGAAATACACGTATTCGAATTCTTAACTGTCATTAATTTTAACTAAGTAGCTCAAACTGACACTTACTTTAAGCGTACGTGAATTATATTTACCGCTGGCTTATATCAGCTTTCTGGTACGTCTAGCAGCACGACGTCTTCACGAATCTAATCTCTTTGAATATTCTAGTTTTGCATTTAACGTTATTGGCTCAATATAGCCTACCATCATCTCTCTTGCTATCTCGCAACCCTCGACTTAAATACCTTATCTAATTTAAATATCCCATACTTCTTTTTGGAGTTGATTGGAAATAAACGCGAATTTATATTCCCCAGAAAGACGCTTAAGAAGATTAGTGGAAAGGTTCCGTACAGATTCGTCACAAATTATTTCTGTTAGCTCTAAATTGAGTGTTTATTTTCACATTGTGTTTTTTGAATGATTGATTTTAAAATATGTAAGAAATTTATTAGAATTAATATGACTGATGATAATTTGCAAATAAATTTAAAGTTTAAAATGCTATCTAATGTATTTTGATCCAAATTCTGATATTGATATAAATTTATGGTTTAAAGATTTTGAAGAATTTTATGTTTTGAGTTTTCCATATGAAATGGTTTAGTATGGGGTAGTGGTACCATTATAATTTTTTATATATATAAAGCCTGTTTATACTATACCCCAACAATTTTCTTATATGTCTGGTTCCACTCTAGTGTTTCTTATTAAAATTATATGGGTCTTACCCAGTGGCGCACACGAGGGGGGGTGTCCTGGGGGTGCGGATCCCCCCAAAGCCCTTTATATGTTTTCCAATTAATTATAATTGTAAGTGTATACTACATAAATTTTAATTAAGTATTTGTTATTAATGATTAATTTTATTAATAATTCCAATTATTTATATATTCTATAATTAGTTTTTTGCTGTTTTGTTCCCGAAAATCGACAAAACCAAAAGAAGCATGATACAAGAATGATGAACTTTCGATCCCGGACCCCCTCGAAAAATTTCCTGTTTGCACTACTGGTCTTACCCCATCGTTTACTTTTTACTATATTTTGGTCCCTACCACCATTGTACTGTTTTTATGGTTTACTCTATTTTTCAATATATGTGTAAAAAATTATTTTTATTTCTCGTTTTTATTTAAATTTATTGATTGGGCAATCAAACTTGAAACTTCACCTATTATTGTGAATGCTCTTATTATAAAAATATCATTTTAAAAACGTTTCCAGAGATCTCGGGTTTATATTTTTGAAATTTCATTTTAAATGTGAGAAATGGTGCTATTATAGTTTTTTTTCAAGTGTTTATTTAATTCTTACTAATGTTTTGATATTTTTATTTTGAGAATTTTATGCTGATACTATTTGATATATTTTATGTGGTCTTAAGAATTTTTATTATAAGATTTACTCTGTTACAATGATACAATTTATTTGATATTAAAATGAACAACTTTTAATGTGTATAAAATGATAATGGTTTTGAGAGCACATAGGCTGAGAAAATATAAATAAATAAATAAAAGTAAAAAAGCAAAATTTTTAACATATAGAAGAAATACTAAATAAGAAAAGTTTTGTAAGGATTGTGCATAGTGAGTATCTCAATGGACTACACCTTTGACTGTCAAAATACTATTGCCTCCTAACTTGTACCTTTTTTAAGAATTAAAGCATAATATAAATAAATATAAATCATAATATGAATAAAAATAAATCATAAATAATTAAAAAATGTATATTCTTTTTTGGTTGACTTACAATTTCCAGTCTTGGGAAATTCTGATTTTGAAGTTATGGTGCCGTATTACACGATAAGAAGGAAACACTTGTCTTAATGATTGTGCAAAGCGTGTGTCAATCTCTTAATTTGTTTTTTCTAGCCTGTTTTCACCCTCAGTGCTCTTTCTTGTGTACAATTTTGGATCTATGTTTTAAGAATTTATTTTTGTATTTTTTATGTGAATTTTTATTTAACAAATCCCAAATCAGAGACAAAACTTCTCTGCTGAGGCCTCTGGCCCAGCCTATTTACTATTAAAGGTGTCCGGACACGTCTCAACCTTGCCAGGTCTAGCTAACTTGGACAAAAGGTCACTACTTCCCAAACAAGACCAGGAAAGAAATGACTTTCTATGTACAAATATTTTTGAAATTTATTTTCTATGTCCATTTTATTTCAGGTGTTTAATAATCTTATTTTGGTATTTTCGAAATACAATCTTATATTTTATAATTTACTTATGCATTTTTGTTTCATATTTTTCTAAGACCATATTCTCCATGTTCAAATTCATATTCATGATAATGTTTAAGTGAAGGGAATTTTTTTAAATAATGTTAATCTGAAAATTTTAATTTAAAACTTAGTATCTCTGTACGATACGGGTGTCGACTAAGGTCCCTGAGACACACATGTCTCTTGCGGAGGGGGAAATGTAAGAATTCCCCCTAGCATCCTTTTAATTAACTCTTTTAGTAAGATTGAAATAATCTTTTAATTATTTGGTTCGAAACTAACACCCTGATCTTAATCGTAATCTACTAATGTTATTACATCATAAATCCCTTTCCCGTCCATTGTAACCAATCAGAGCTCTTATTGCAAAAATGTCACGTGGTCTTCAACGTCAGGTACTGATGTCTCTGGAAACCTCTCTCTCTCTTCGCTCGTTTCTCGGTAGTCATGTAGCCGGCTGCAGCGCGTTCTGTGTGTGTCTTTGTCTGTGTTTGTGCCATGATGTTTGTCACCAAAAGCCCTCGTATAGCTGAGCAGTGCGACGTTAATATTCAATCAATCAGCCATGATGTTTGCTTCTTGTATGTGTAATGCCGTCCCTACTGGATCTTTATGTGTTCCCAGATGTGAAATAAAGAACAATGATTCACAGGAGTGCCTCTTCAATAATACCGTATTCGACCACGCTCCACGTAACATAGAAAATCACACCACCGCCACGCCCTGTCTTTGGCTACCTACAATAATAACATCCACTCGCCACGTCTTACAATTATTTTTACCACACTTCAGAAATATTATAAATTGCTATTTCATTTATATATATATAAATATTTGCCCACAGATACATTGAGAAATGTTTTTTTGTGGTATTTTTTGAAGATATTGTGAATCATGAGCTCTATTTAAATATTTTAAAGAGAAATTTTAAGTTATCCGCGCGAAATTTGGATACTGGAAACGACTTCATTTTTTAACAGGGTAATGACGTCAAGTGCACTGCTCTCAATGCACGTCACTGGTGTCTCTATAACTGTCCCCAAATTATGAAAACACCTCGTCAATCAATTTATTTAGCCCAGTAGAACATATCTGATAAGATTTTGATGTAAAAAAAAGAAAACATGACATATAAACACATAATGTGAAGTAAAAACAATAATCACAGAAGATTGGAGAAAAATCGATGCAGAAATTACAAAAAACTGATTAAATCTATACCAAGACGCTTAAAAGTTGTTTTGGACACTAAAATATATCCTACTAACTACTAAATTAAGAAAGAAATACAATATTTAAAGCTAAGTTGAGATTAAGTATACGAAGACTTTTGTGGCGTAATTTTTAGTAGCTTTTTGATTATTTTATTTTGTTAAAAAAATAGTTATACTACTTTTAAAAAATTAATTATGTCATTCCCTTAAGAACAAGTTGCAGATATCATAAAAAAATTCCAATTCAATATATTAATTTTTTATTAGTCGAAAATATTAAATTTTATAAGAAATTGCAAGTGAACGAACATTTTTTGGTCCACTGTATGTAAAGGAACTATTTTTTGAGCGTTTATACCAACAAATTTCTGATATTTTAATTTTTTCAACTACACTCAAAATATTATTATATGACTGGTTCAAAATTTCTTGTCAGAAAAAAACCCAAAACTTATATCTCAAGTATATTTTTTATGTATTCTCTTTAAAAGGTGTAATTGTGTATTTCGGACGATTTTATGTTGCGGAAGAGCCGCTCAATTTCTGTCTCAGTGACGTAGTCAGACGTAAGAAGATCTAATAGACGGACAGCCACATTTGAATGATACTCGCTCTATTTGGAGATTTTGGCACATTTTGAACTGGTTCCAACCTCGAATATTGAAGACTTCCCTTTTTTATTGTATATAAAAGCAGAATTTTGAAGAATTGTTATTTGCCGAACGCTGCTCTAAGCGAAATATTTTGTTTTGTTCATATTTGTCACCCTTAACGTAGTAATGTTATAAACAAAACATAGTTTCTCCCTTTATTTTTAGGGCAGTGAAAATCTCTCTCTCTCTCTTGTCAAGATAACTATAATTAAATGTGTCCCGAGTCTGGGTGTAGAGCCGGAGCTAGCAGTTTCGCGCCGCCCCGGGCAAAGAGGTAAAATTCCGCCCGTTTCTAACAAAAATTAAAAGAGTTAACCTAAATCCGGTGTAAACATTAAGTCGATCGCGATCGAATGGTAGACCTCCAAGACATTTTGGGGTGACTACCTTCACTAAAACTTAATAATCATTTCATCATATGATTATCCAGAAATATTTTAAATGCATGGAGGGAAAAAAAAACTGAATCACAAGAATTAATTTCGTTAAATTGAAATTACAATTCGCTATTTGGAGGTTATTTTACGACGAAAATCGTAAAATGTTTTTGGCTACAGGATAAAGTTCGCTAAATAAAGAAATTCGCTAGATAGAGGTTCGTAAAATGGAGGTCCAATTGCATTGTAGACTTTCTTTTACCTCATTACACCAACGTTACTGGGTGGACCGCAACACCCTGAAAAGTTAGAAGTAGACCGTACCCTGGAAAAGTCTGCCCACCCCTGACCTAAACTCTTCCCACGCTTAATGGTAAAATAAAACGTGAGCAAAAAAATTGCTATCAATAATGTTGAAGTTTTGACAAGAAAAAAATACTAATTTATTAATTTATGTTTTTGGCTCTAAATTAAAATTAGGGTTGCACAGAAAAAAAAGCAAAGTTATTTCTAGTGTATAGTTATAAAATAGAAATATTTAACAAATACTAAAACAAATTATAGAACCACTAAATTTTAAAGCTTAATTACATATTAAAATACATTTAAACTGAGAGTTCAACTTAAAAGTGTTTTTTTTTCTCTCATTTTTAATTTTGATAATCTCAATCTTGTCAAACTCCGAATTATTACAAACAGCAAGTAAAAGCATCGTATATCTCTCCTATTTGATACCTCAGTGGTATTAATGCATCTATTCCGCTTTCCCAACGATTTTGTTTGAAATCACTCACTTATCAACTTTATAAATTGTATTCATCATATTTTTAGTTCTGTAATGCACATTTTGCTTCCACTTTAATTAAATAGTTTTATACCAGAAACACACACACAACAACAGCAAAATAGTACCTATATTATTTCACATTAATTATTGTTCTGTAACAATAAAACGTAAATTAAATCCTTTTTCTGCTGCTTTTTATAAGAAATTTCTGTCATAATTTTGACATCATTATTGTTGCCTTTTTTTTAAAGATTTTAAATATTGCTATAGATTGGAACCTATTATTACTAGAATTTTTCTTAAATATACATACTAACGCTTTTAAACCTTTTCACAATCACGAAAAATACATTTTAAAGGATTTTTAATAGTAAAATGACAGTAAATAAAAACTATTACAAACTGAAAACGCAGACTTTTTAATTTTTAGTTCACCAGTGTTCTTCATTGAGAGCCTCTTGTTTATGTTTTGGAGGAGTGGTTGTGTTCCGAAACTTTTTTGGTAAGATATTGAAATAGGAATTCCAAGTATTTTATAATTGTATTCGTTGCAATTAAACGATTGAGAATTATAAAGCTTTTATGTATTAATCACAAATAAAACATATTTTAATAAGATTGAAACTTAATTTTAAAAATGCTTTGGAAATTATTCAGGCTTTAAGTCATTGTTGTTTGCTTTGGGCAACTAATTCTATGTTATTTTCATATATCACTACATATTCAAATTAATTATCTTTTTAATAATCGTCTTTCGAAATTTAAAATTCACGCCTGAAATTTTGCAATTTATCTAAAGGATGTTTTTGCCTTGAGTTAAATATTTGTATTTTTTGGTTTAAAATCTTATAGTCTTCTAAATATTTTCTTAAAATTTCTTCATTTTAAACTGCAGATAATTTATTAACTCAATTTTTAAATTTTTCGAAATATGCATTTAGATTAACGTTATGAGGAGTATACAGAATGTTTTACAATGTTTTAAAGATATTATACATTTTTATATGTTTTTATAATTAATTATACACCTAATATATATAATTAATAATACACATACTATATATAATTAATTGTACACATAATATATATTGTTCAGTCCGTAATTGTATCTATTTTTGTCGTGAATGCCATCCACCGACTGAGCACCTCCGCCAATGTTTTGATGAAACCCTCCGCTTCAGTTGTTGTAGCTTCCATCTTGGAACAGCGTGCGAATAGCACCATCTCGAAATAAACCAATTTACAGTCCAAAAGTCGCAACGTTTTAGTTAAAACACAAACCAGCATTTGACAACGAACATTTGTAAAACAACATTATATTTTTGGAGCGTCTAACCGGAGAGAAAAAATGGATAAACTTAATAATTCGAAGCGTGCAATCAAAGGCACCAGAACTAAGATAGAAACTTTCATAGAAGAATCGAGGAATTATACTCCGACAAAACTTGATATTAAACTGAAACGTGTCCAAGAAATGAACAGAAAGATGAATGAATTAAAGGATCAGTACTATGATATTAAGAATATTAGGGAATCGGAACTAGAAGTCATAGAAGCTGACTTACAAAGTATAGAGGACGGACTGGAGGATCTGGAGGTAAGAATTAGAGATATTCTCAGTTCTTTAATTGCTAAATGTTCTGTTAGTTCTGTTCATAATCATGAAAATGCAATATCTCAAGCTAATTCTAAACTGAAATTGGAAATAAAACTGCCGGAAAAACCTTTACCGTTATTTAGAGGTAGATACGACGAATGGCCTAGATTTAAATCACAATTTGATAACATTATAACTAATAACAATGACTTGAACGAATCACAAAAACTTTATTATTTGAAAACGTCATTATACAAGGGGATGTCAAGCTACTTGAAGTAGTTGATGATTCCTTTAAATCGCTCATCACAGCATTAAAAACTAGATTTGAAAATAAGCGTCTCCTTGCTGAGACTCATATTAACGCTATAATAGAAATAGAATAGTTGACAAGCGAATCAGCTCGAGATATTAGATCCATAACAGATATTCTAAATAAAAATATCAGAGTTTTAAAACTCTTATGTTTTGAACGTAATAATTTATCGGATCTTATATTGCTTAATGTCATTCTGAAAAAAATAGACCGAGAAACTCGTAAACAATTCGAGCAATCTATTGATTCAAATCAAATTCCTGAATTAGATACATTTATAATGTTTTTAGAAAAAAAGAAGCCAAACTATTAATAGTATTAATCGTTCTGCTCTTATTACTCGTAAACAAAAACAAGTACCCTTCCATAAAAGTAAAATCTTTCTTAATTCGAATGATTCATCAAGTTCTTGTGCAATCTATAAACTGCCTCATTTGATTCATAAGTGCAGCGCTTACCAAAATGTGAAAGTATCGGATAGATTTAATCAAATAAAACGACTCAATTTGTGCATCAATTGTTTAAAGGGACATCATAAAATTAAGGAATGCAAATCGAAAAACTCTTGCTCCGTTTGTAAAAAACGTCATCATGCATCGTTACATATATTTGAAGCGATTCCTTCACGCCTGCCCGCAACATTAGCTAACGATCTAGAATCCCTACCGGATATGCAAGGGTCAACACCCCCAGAGCACTCTTATACGTTTTCAAACTGTGTGGGAGAAAAGAAAAATATTTTACTCCCGACCGCAATGGCTTACCTCAGGGGGCAGATGGTCAGTTTTTCCCCTGCAAAGCGATTTTAGACTCAGGATCTCATCTTTCCTTCATTCGACAATGGCTGGCTAATAAACTCCCCCAGAATAAATAAAAAAAATAAACGCGTCTATTTCGGGGTTAGGGGAAATAACTATTAGAGTTAAACAAAAAATAAATACGGTGATTCAAAATAAAAATGGAGACTTTTCAACACCGTTAGAACTATTAATCGTCCCGTATATTACCACAACATCTATCCATCGCATGGATGCAACTAAAGTAAACATTCTTTCGAACATTGATCTCGCGGATAAAGATTTTGGTATACCAGGAGAAATAAATGTGCTTATTGGGTGCGAGCTCTTTTCTGAATTATTAAGACCCTATAAATTTCGACCGCCATGCGAAAAATGGCTGTTTCAAGGGACCGTTTTCGGGTACATTGTTGTAGGGAGTTCCGATAGATTTGAGGAAAAATCATATTGTGGCTTAGCTATTAATGCGGAAATATATTCAGATAATCTTAATCAACAATTGCGAGCATTTTGGGAGATTGAAAGGGTAGATGAATCCTCACTAGAACATAGTTTAGAAGAAGAAATTTGTGAAACCCAATATCAAAACACTCATTATCGCACTGAAGAAGGACGATATGTTGTACAATAACCTTTTAAAAAAGATCCATACTGTTTAGGTAATTCAAGGTTCATGGCTGAAGCTCGTTTGAATCAACTTTGGAAAAAACTCTCAAAACATTATGTATTACAAACCCTTTATAAATCGTTCTTACAGGAATATATTGATTTAAACCACATGTGCAATTAGTAGCTGACCCCCTAGAAACAAATATTTCTTATTTTCTACCACATCATGGAGTATTTCGCCCCGATAGTAAAACTACCAAGCTTAGGGTAGTTTTTAATTCCTCTTCGAAAACATCAGGTTTTTCTTTGAATGACATTTTATATAAAGGTGAGATTTTGCAGCAAGATTTATTTTCAATTCTCTTGAGATTTAGGCAGCACACATTTGTCTTTACAACGGATATTTCAAAAATGTTTAGACAGATTTTAATTAACCCTGGTCATCGAAATTTGCAGATGATTTTATGGAAAGACAGTGTAAAAGACAAACATACAAACTCAACACTGTAACTTACAGGGCTACTTGTGCACCATATCTTGCTACCCGAACCATTCAGCAATTAGTTAGGAACGAAGGAGAACATTATCCTTTGGCTGCATCAGTTACAATCAGAGATATTTATATGGATATTTTAACAGGTAGTTCAGACTTTCAAGAGTTTAAAAACTACAAATAGAATTAATTAGTTTATTTAAAAAAGTGGGTATGAGCCTACTTAAGTGGTGTAGCAATACTTCAGAAATATTGCATTCAATTCCTAAAGAAGAGCAATCTTGGGACTTCCATTGCCAATGATCAGACCAAACAATTAAAACTCTAGGAATCAGTTGGAGTCCACAATTTGATTATTTCTCTTTTAAGACCGTTGTGAACTGCCGTGAGTCGTACACAAAAAGAGAAGTTTTATTCATTATTGCCCGTTTGCTTGACCCTTTGGATTCTTGGGGCCAATTCTAACTAAGACCAAATTACTATTACAGAAACTTTAGTTTCTGAAATTAGAATGGGATGAACTTCTCTCCAATCCAATAACTAAAGAATGGAACGACTTCGTGTCTACCCTGCCAGTTATTCAAAATATCCATGTCCCTCGACTCGTAATAGGGAAAGGCAGAATTATCATCCATGGATTTGCCGACGCCTCAACAGCAGGTGTTGTACTATATGCTCAATCGATCTCAGAAGAGGATGTATCAACAAGACTTGTGCAGCAAATCCCGTGTTGCACCGGTGAAACCAATCACTATCCCTCGTTTGGAATTGTGTGTTATTGTCACAGCTCCTGGAAAAGTTTTACATTCCCTCCCTGACGCTACCTGTACAGCAAATAATGTTATGGACTGACTCTAACATTGTGTTAGCCTGGATTCAGCGATCCCCTGAGCAGCTTAAAACGTTCATTGGCAATAGAATCAAAATAATACAGAGACTAACCAAGAACTGTCAATGGAATCATGTATCCTCGAATGAAAACCCGGCTGATCTAATATTAACGTAGATTGAATGCTTCGGACATCTCTTCTAAACAACTTTGGTGGCATAACCCAGACATTTTAAAGGAAGAACTTGAAGTAAACCCAATTGACTTTGAAAGGATAACTTCTGACAGTGACTACTTAAAGGAACTTAAACTCGCAAATGTGGACTTTTAACTTCTTGTAAATTCTCTCTTATAGACGATCTTTCAAAACGTTCTAATAACTATACTAAATTGTTGCATATTTTAAGTTATATTTTCAGGTTCCTCCAAAACTCTAGAAATCCTAGTGTAAAAAGGTCTGGTCAATTAGATTATAGTGAAGTGAATGAAGCAGAACTATGTCTCATTAAAAATCTTCAAGCCTCTGCCTTTCAAGAAGAAATCGAGTATCTAGCTAAGGGTGGTTGTAATTAAAAAAGAAGGTAAACTTTTCTCTTTAAATCCATTCCTAGATGGCAATCAAATTTTGAGGGTTGGAGGACGTTTGCAAAACTCAAATTTAACTTATAGTCAGAAACATCCAGCTGTACTTCCAGCGGATCATCTTCTCACCAAATTAATGTGGGAGTCCGACTAAAATCTTCAAGTAAAAATCAGACTCTTCAGAAGTCGAGATTTTAAATTGGCGAGGTAGTTGTCTAGGGGTAAGTATTAAAGGGTTAGTGATGAATTAATGGGGAATCAAAGTCATTTAAACGCATATACTTCATTTAAGTAAAAAAAAGAATTTATTTCAAGTTAAAGGGGAACATTTACAAAGGGAATATTTACAAAGGGAAAGAGACATGAAAGTTGAGTTATACCTTTAGAAGACGGGGAAATTAATTACATTTCTCATGCTTGGACTGAAACCGCACTGGGCGCGAAATACGTGAAAAACGTGACGTGTTGAACCAGCGGGGGTTAGTAGGCCTCTGCCAAAAAATCATTCGCGCTGGCGCTCCGATAGCCCACCAGACGGTGCTGCTTCGGAATGCGGTAATAAACAAAATTGACATTAATAGTCCTCTGAAAAGGGTATGACTCAACCTTTTACATAATTAATGTAGGATTTTCAAGGGGAAAATCCTACATTAATTATGATAAATATACACAATAGAAATTTTCATTTAGGTCCTCATGCTTTGCTTTATTGTACAAGATAAAGATTTTGGACACTTCGTGGCCGATCAATAGCTAGAAAATTGTGCATGAATGCGTAGTATGTTTAAAAAATAAACCTATTGTAGCAAACCAACTTATGGGATCTTTACCTCGAGAGAGAGTAAACCCTAGTTTTCCTTTCCAGCATACAGGAATTAATTATTGTGGACTCTTCTTCATAAGATATAAACACCAGAGAAAGGGCACTTCCCAAAAGGTATATGTAGCCATTTTTGTTTGCTTAGCCTCGAACGCCGTCCATCTCGAAATTGTCTCGGATTTGACCACAGATGCTTTCCTTGATATATTGAAGCGTTTTGTGGCTAGACGCGGGAAATGTGCTACTATATCATCAGATAATGCCAAAAACTTTGTTGGACCTAATCCAGAATTAAAAAAATTACATAATCTCCAAAAATTTCCCGATGAAAAACTTTCTTCTTATCTTTCTTCTGAAGGGATTTTTTGGAATTTCATGCCACCTAGAGCTCCAAATTTTGGCGGACTTTGGGAGGCAGGAGTTAAATCATTCAAATTTTATTTAAAAAGAGCTGTAGGAAACCTAAAGATGACCTTGGGAGAATTCTTAACCATAATAACACAAATCAAAGGAATTCTGAATTCTAGACCAATAACTCCTTTGTCAGATGATATTGACGGATTGGAAGTGCTTACTCCAAGTCATTTCAAGATTGGAAGACCCATCACTTCCATTTCTGAACCTAATTTGTTAGACAAGTCAGAAACCACACTTTCTTGGTGGCAAAATTAACAAAAATAGTTCAACATATTTGGACAAAATAGTCTCGCGATTATTTAAACAATTTACAGCAACGAAACAAATGGCAATTTCACAAAAATAACGTGAAATTTGTGACGTCTCACGCGTCTTTTCTTTAACAAGTTCTTTGGGTTCTTTGGACCAGAATTAATGGCAACTTTTTTCCGACCAAATCCAAGAAGTGAAGTGTGAATAAAAGATGCAAATGAACAAACTTTTAAATATCGGTTCTTTGAGTAAGCGATATGACAATTGTAAGATTCGCCCGGAAGTTTAAAAATCTTTATAGGTGGCGTGGTCATCGAGGAGAGAGCAAAGACGGACAAAGGAGGAAAAAAGTAAAAAGGAGGAAGGAAACAACATGGCGGAGCGATATGACATGGCAGAATGAGCGGGATAGTTATTACGTTGAGGAGGATAGTAACAAAATGGTGTTAACAACTTAAAATTAAATGTATCATAGTTAATTTTTCCTTTTATGTTGTTTTGTGTTGTGTGTGGCTGTCTCTGGAATAAAACTCTTTAGCCGTTAAAGAAGTAGTGACTTTATTGTACCTGGATAAATGTTGATGTCTTCATTTTCAAAAGAAAGAACCTACAATGTTTTATTGCAATGTAGAGTAATGTTTGACAATTGACGTTAATTTGTGGCAGTTGATGGTTATTACAGTTCGTGGTTCAAGTCTGAATGAGTTTTGTGTGACGTGAATTCAAATTATTAGTGATCGAATAGAAGGAATCAGCCAAGTTGCATACCATTGCATACAAAGACAAGATTGATCGTTGCTCCAAGCAGTAATAAGGTAGAATTGATTATTTAATATTAGAATCGGAGATTAGGCGGTTCGTTTATTGATAGTGGTCTGAATTAGATTAAGTCTTTTTGCGTTTTGCGTATTTTTAACAACGTAGATTCTCTCATTAATTATTATAATTTGATTTGTTAAAGGGTTAAGTTGAATATCTTAATAAAGTTCTATTAAGATAATGTTTGATTCTAGTTCTTTCGCTAATCCTACACCTCTAGCTCACGCTGATACTTTGAGAGATGTACTTCCAAGTGGAGGAACATCACAAATTAAATACAATGGTCCTAATAAAGGATGATAACCTTCCTGTAAATAAATGGAGCTTAGGTGTGAAGAATCTATACGGAACCTTTTCACTAATATTCTTAGGCCTCTTTTGGGGGATTATAAATCCACGTATATTTCCAATCAACTCTAAGAGGAGAACGGGATATGCAAAGTAGATAGAGTACTTAAGTAGAGCGTTGTAAGTTAGCGAAGATGAAGGCTATTGAGCCAGCAGCAGTAGAGTCAACGTTTAGAGGATTCAATTGGATTACGACAGTGAAGCATTACTGCTAGTACTCTATGAAGTAATCTTAAAAGTTTATATACCTGTGAAGATATCAAAGTATTACCAGGTGATATACTATAGTTTATTATCGCTTAAAACAAGCGTTAAATTAATAAAATTAGTTTAAGTTAATAAAAGTTAATAATTCGAGTTGCGTGTATTTCTCAGACCTCCTATTTCGGTAGACCTTATTGATATTACGCTTAGTTATTGATTAATTTCATATTTCGTTATTTAATTTAATATTAAAAGTAAATCCCTTTTGTTTGACGTAGACATAGAAATTATATGTCATTAGAGTTTCTAATATTTGAATCAAATGAATAAATATAAGTTATTATTATTCAAATGGCTTCTGGTCATTCTTTGCCTCAAATTAATCTTGTTGTCCAGGGGGGTTCCCACAGAGGCTCCCAGCGTGTAAATCCCGAGTTTAGAGTCGGATCTAATTTTCGAAATGGAGAATGTGTGGCCAAGTTCTTAGAGAATATTGATAATAATTTAAGATATTACGAGATACATACACAACTGGCTTGTGCATATTTAAAGGGTCATCTCACAGGACGAGCACTAGATTGGTTTGAGGTTCTAGGTTATAGGGTTGTTGAAGACAAGGCGACGGATTACGCGCACTTAAGGTATCCGACTACTTGCGACAACTTTTTTTTGAAAAAATGGAGATATGGAGATTTTTTTGTGATTTTTAGATTTATTTGGTATATTTTAAGAAAAAAATCCTAAAATTAAAAAAAGAAATTTTTTTTATTAGTATGAAAATTGGGAACAACTGGTTAAATTTTACAAAAAATTACATAAACGGGGCCCGCTCTGTAAAAAAATTTTATGAACAAATCCTCAATTTTTCAATTTTGATATGTTGCTTTGTTATTTATGTTTGAAGTGATCTTCAGGATAAGAGATATTTTAATTTTTACAAAAAATAGAGCACTTTATCTTAGTTATTATACGAAATTGCTTAAAAAAACAGTAGTTATATTCACATAAGGGACTGTAAATTTTGTAATAATGCAGTGATTTAAAAATCTGAAGATCAAAACAATTCTACTATTATACAGAACATACACAAGAAATTTCAGTAAATTATTTTCAAAACTTTTTGAGCAATCACGGTCCCCGTTTGAACATTTTCTGAAAAAACACATTTTGAGTAAAACACATTTTAAAGTTTGAAATACTTTTTTCTAAATATTAATACTTACATACAGGTTTAAAATTCTCCACATTTATACGTGACACCTTCCTTTTTCTCAGATAATGCACAGTTCCTTTTTTAAGTCCTCTGAGTTTTTCTCTTTTTTTTTGTAGTTGGCAATGAATGTCTCTCAGAGTCGACAATTCTTTCGTCATCAACCTTTGAAAATCCCTTCAGAATGAAATAACCCATTGGGATGTGTAAATATTCCAACACGGAAAGAATCCCTTTAGATCCATCATTGAACTGTAATACAGCCAAGAATGCACCAAATTGTAATGTCAGAAGTTCAACAAAAGTTTCTTTTGGGATTATGCTCCACAAAACACCATTAAAACTTTCATTGGCATTTTGGGTCTTTCCGTGTAAACATTTTTCAAGAGAAGTGATTGGTCACATAAATCCATATAGGTGGTTTTCACTGTGTTCAATATAGCATTTGGTAAGCCAGCTGTTCTATGTTTATACAGTTTTCCTTCTTGCTTGGCCTTTTGGTATTTACACCATGTATCGGATCCAGAAGGGCATTGTCCATGCATGGGTTTTTTGTCGGTAGAGCAACAATGAAAAAATGCAGCAATAACTGCAGTCTGCATGTTATACAAATTGCCGACATTACTCCGAATTGCAATTCCAAAATAATTTTGAAGTGTGTCGATGAATTTGTCGGTCAATTTACCTTTTCCGCCTAAGCCTTTTGTAGATTTTTTCAGCTTTCGTAAACGAGAGCCAACTCTCTTCTGCACATGTCCTATGCACTCATATTTAACTACGCTATCATAACCATAAATGTCTTTCACATTATTGAACGCCTTTGAATCCCCATCCCCGTAATAAGACGTATATCGAAGACTGCGGTTTGCTTCAGACCTTTCAAAAATCCTATAAACACCGACAGTTTCCATATTAGACGCTGATCCTTTGTGATTTTTACAAAAATGTGACACTGCGCATTTTTTGGAGAATCCCGATGTTTTTTCGGTTTTCGTACACACTCGGCAATATTGACTGAGCACTACAATGTCTAATATTTTTCCAGAGTCCACAGAAATTGTCGAAACACATCCATTCAATGAAGAGTAGCCACGTTTTTGCCATGTACCATCTACACTAACGCCACACTCATTTGAACATTCTGCAATGGATTTTGCTGACTCCAACATAGAATTGTTTGCAGCTTGTGACGCAGCATGCAGCAACTTAATTTCATGTTGTCTGTATGTACATTTTGACGGATAAGGAATATTCAGCATACTGAACAGTTTCTTTCCAGCTGAAAATCCTTTGCCAATAATTCTCATTCCAAAGACAAAAAGAAGGTTTATAATATTTAAATTATTCACCTTTGATGTGGAAGTGAATCCTTTTGTGAATGAACAGTTCTTACACTTGAGACATAAATTTGACTGCAAACCAAGTCTTGAGTCTTCAATCAAGTACAGTTCTTGATTGTAACAAACAGGACAAGAAAGAATAGAGAATATTGACATCAGTATTTCGATGTCGAAAATCCTATTACCAGAAAGAGTTTCGGAATCAACATTAAATAAAGTGTCACTTAATCCTCTTCCCAATTTTTCAGAACTAATACTTCCTTCACTAACTTTTTTTTTGAGCAGTGCGGAAATTCCCATGAAACTTTCGCTTCTTCTGACGTCTCTTTCGTTCATGTCCCATGGCAGAAACTTAAAGAATACTAAATAAGTAATTTTATAAAATATGAAAATCAAAATGAACTTATTTCAGTAAAAACTAGAATGAAAAAAAAGTTAGCAGTAATATCAAACGTTAAGAAGTAAATAAACACATATCCTGAAATTGCCAGATGTGAAAACTTATTTTATAAAGAAAAATAAGTGAGGCTTTTTAATAGCGTTTAAACAAAATATTAAAATATACTTTAGTTCAAAATATATTTTTCAAAAGTGGAAAGAAACCGAAAAAAACCTTCAGTTTTGATTTCAGAATCCCACTTCCGGTCGGCAGTTACCAACCGGAAGTGTCATCTGCTTTTACTAAAACTGTTGTAACTTTTGTTCTAGTGAACGGAAAATAAAAAACTTGGTAATTTTATAAAGCTAATAAGTTGGTCTACAAAACAGAATCATAAAAAAAATTTGTCAATTCTTGACCAAATCCCCGATTTTAGGGTAGTCGGATACCTTAAAGCAAACGTTGTCAGAACAGTTCCCCGTGGTTAGAAATAGGTCGGAGCTCGAAACGCGTTTCTATGCATCTTCCCAAAAGCACAACCAAAAACCTTCGGATTTTTTTTGTGTGAATTGTTAAAAATACACAAACAGTTAAAACTAGACATGGAGGAGGAAATATTGCTGGATCATGTTATTAGTAGGTTAGAACCTCAACTTTTAGATTAGGTGGAGGTACGACATCCGCAAACAACGTCTAACCTTCTACAAATAACTGATAAGTACTAGGAGAGGTTTCTAAATAGAAGGATCAGGGGTTCAAGTCAGGAATTCTGAGATGTAAACTAAAGCGCGAGCAATTGTTTTCCAAACAGGAATAGGCAGGAAAATTGAAGGGAGACAAGAGGTAACAACCGATACTCTGACAATAGCAGACCGCTGAAGGTCTGAAGGTCTGAAGGTCAACCGATTTGAAGGTCAAGGTGTTGCGGATAATCGTAGGTTCGATAGTCGACGCCGAGGTGGTCAGTCTGATCATAGATTCCATAATCAAGGCGGTCGACAGGGTGGTTCGAGGAACGGTGCTTTCAGGAGTCAGAATGGTCAAAACAGGTAATTAAACTTTTAAGCGATCGATGCGGGTGACCGATCGCAAAGTACAGAAAATCCTCCCGATACGGAACACCGGACTATTAGGATATCCTCACTGCGAATGACTCCAGTAGATCTGTCTTATGCTCCTATTCTTTTGAATGAAACATTCATTACAGCCCTGTGGGACACGGGGCGGAGAAATCCTTTATATTAGAGGAGGTCTATTGCAAATATTTTTCGTAACGACAACGTCAAAAGACTAAAGATAGAGTAGTGACGGCCCAAGGAGGGTTGTCACTTAGGTCAGATCGAATTACAGATTCGGATCCGAGATTTCCAGAAAACCTGGGAATTTCACATTCTTAACAATATGCAGTACCAATTCATTTTAGGCATTGATTTTATGAAGGAGTCTAAATTAACTTTAGATTTCGATAAGAAATCTTTGATCATTCCAGATGACCAACTTAACCCTCTAACTGGATACCTTCCTCCTGAAAAGTTATTCCGAAAACGTTTTACTCTTATATTGCTATTCCCTTCAAAAATGCAACAGACTTCAATTCTTTCCCCTTTTAAAACTTGGGAGTTTGAAAGGGGAAAACTTTATGACTTGGTTCGGCGTCTTTAATCAGTAAAAACCAGGATAGCAATCGTTTACAGCTAGCTGTTGTTGCCTTGGGCAATCTTGTATGAAAACCGTAGTTCCACTCTGTCGTTTTCCCCATAGATTCAGTCACAGTAAAATTAAATTAAAATGCAGGGTAAAAAAAACATGAAATAAATGGCGTGTTAAAAGTTGAAAAATAGTTATATTTTCTTCAAACAAAATTTATTTTTCTGTCATTTTTTAAAAATTAAAAAAAAATATTTTGGTATTGCGATTTGAACTAGAAAAAAGAATCCTGTATTCATTTTTGAATATGAGAGTAAGAAAACGCGCTCTATTTCCTGTTTTTAAAAAAAGTTATGAGGTAAAAAGAGTATAAAGGCCCTATCTTTTTTTTTTTTTTTAAACAATAAGACAATAATGGTGCATATATTTATGAAATAAAACAGATCTTTCTCTATTCAATTATATTTTTAATTTAGAATAACATAAAAATGATTTCAATACTTTTAATTTATTTAAATTTAAATCATATAAATGATATTTTTATGTTAACTGAATATTTTTCGGAAAAAATCTAAATTTTCATTCCTAGTGTTCTCCTTTTCGAGCTTCTTGTATTAAATAAAAATTTCTTTTCTACATCGGCATTTGTGATGGGCATAACACACATTCAGTCAATAATTTTTAATTTTAATGGGGGATATACTTCTTCAAATGCGCATGACAGTACTTCTAACCATTTTCTACTCAAGTTAAATTTCTTATCTTTCTGTTTCTTTTATTACAAGGAAAAATGTCACACATCGATAACTACATTTTCACACAATTCAGTCATTACAAATTCTATTGTGAGAAAAATTCTCCTAATTAATTTTGTCTTTCAAAACAGTACACTTAAAACAATTTTGTTCAGTGAAGTTAACCGACAGTTCCACAATGTATTCATACCAAATTTTAAAAACAAATTTAACACTTGGAAATGAATCCTGTATTAAATTTTTCAGTATACACAAATATTTCCTGCTGTAGGGAAGATATAGTATGAGAGATGTGGTGTGCGGTTGTGAAAGAATGTTTTCGTACGTGTAGACTATTTTTGAAAATTTAAATATCACTGAAGCTGATCATATAACTGCAAATGAGCCTTATTTTAATGTGTGCTGGTATCAAAGTAAAACACTTTACAATATTGAATAGCCTATGGGTTTATACTCAATATCAAACTATTCGCAAAATGGCTTACAACTTCTATTCAAATTGTAAAGAAACTGAAATATAAATATATCTTACTGCAGTCATTAATATTCATAATATGTAAGTATCCTATTTCCCCACTTATTTCTGTACATTTTAAAAACTGTAGCTGAATGCAATTTTTTATATTTATAAACGAGGCATAACAGCTCACACAGTCGTAATAATGTCCTTATCATTTTTAAATATACTACTATAAAACGTATATGGATTGTAAGATCAGTTGTAAAATCCTAAAAGCTTTTAGAGGAGCTAAAAACATGTAATTTTGGATTGATCAAATTTTTAATATAATACACAAATATACATGTTATTAAGCAAATACATTTGAAAAATCAAACTTCCTTCTGAAATAAACGTAATTGAAAGAAAAATGTTTAATTGCAAATGAGTGGAAATACATGTTTATCTAAGGGGTATCCCCAAAGTGAGGTAATCCTCAAACTTAAGACTCAAACTCAGTGGCACAACAATCCATGAGGGCCAGGAACTATTGTGCCCATCATAATACACGTGACCATTGGACGCTGAGGTGCATGAACAGATGTCCCGATTTGGTGGTCTGTCTGAACAGAGACCTTCAGTGATTAAGACCCGAAGCTAGCTTGGTACTCATTTATCGACCCAATGTAGTGGCGATGAAAGGCAGAGTCGACCTTGCGCAGCCCGTTAAGAGAACCCCAGACCTGTGGTGTGGAAGCACGATACACTACCACTCGATCTTATTCGGTAAAAAATAAAATTTAATGTTAGAATCTTATATAAATCCCTAATGAATGAGGGAGTCCAAACTTTTTTTTCATGTAAACTATTTAGACGGAAATGGTTAGTTATGAACATTTCACAAGTTGCATAAATTAAAATTAACCGTTATAGTTTACATAAATTTTTAAGGGTGCAAAAGGTGTATTTCGGCTGCACGAATTAATTTTAAAAGGAATACGGTTACGAAAATGTAGTACAAATCTATCTAAAGTAGGTTTGGTTACCTTATATATTGTCAAACACAACAATGCATTGGAAGCCAATTCCACAATTCGTTGTTATAAAAATGTATGGAAAATTACAAGATTTATTTTTGCATTTGTAATTTATATATATATAAGTTTTCCTGGGAACTTTAAAAGCTAGAGCGGCATCCATCAAAACCGCGGTTCTCTCTCTGTTTTTCCAGATCGCCCCTGACTAAGCCGGCTCTGCCATAGTAAGTGAAAATGCCGGATTTTGTTTGTCAAGATAATTTTATAGCAAACTGCATTTTTCATGTATTTTAGATGGTCGTTTTATATTTTCTACATCAATATCTTAATGTCTGAATTTAAAATTACATAAAATTCTTGACATTCGCATCAATGACCATGATAATTTTTATTAGTATATGAATGTGTCATCAAACGATTACATGACTAATATTAACATATTATTTTAACCATTTAATTAATATTAAGTATAACACATAACGCAGACAAATTTTCTGAACTTTAAAATAAATATTTCGAAAACTACTTCAGATATACTCAAAAGTTTTCATTCGTACGCTTTAGCTTCTGTGTAAGAATTTATTGTAATTGTATATTCATCAATTTTTTTAGTATATTTTTTGCTCTTAGCATGCGGTTTTCAACTGAATTGTATGAAATCTTCGAAATATATTAAATGAATGATTGAATATTAACGTCGCACTGTTCAGCTACACGAGGGCTTTTGGCGACGGACCACGTAATTTTTAACCATGGTCAAGTGACGTGGACGACACCTGAGCTGGCACCTCTCTCTCCTAACTACCAAACCACACCAACGGGAGGACGTTTCAGCTCTCGACAGATTTAACGTGCATCGCTGCCCTACACGACGGGTCTTTAGTGGTACTGGGCTCGAACTCGTGACAAAGCAAGCCACGTTCCGATACCTATACTTCTCGGCTACCGCGGCCGAAATATATTAAAAGATACCAAAGAAGCTATATAATAAAATTTGAAACTTTTATTATACTCAAACAATTGCTAAAACTTATGGTAAATAATTTTTAACTGCGCGATGCATTTTTTTTTCGAAATTTCAAATGGAATTTCTAACATAAAATTTCTAGCTTTATAAGATCGAGATTTCAAAAAATATCCAGATTTTAATTACTTATTCAGTTGGCCTTTAAAAAAGATAAATGTTGAGATATTTTGTATAAATAGATATTTTTGAACAATATATAATTCGAATGTTTTTCAATAGCTCGAATTTAAAATTGATTTTTATGTTTATTTATATGCATAAATGTCTACTGTAAATGTTTCCGTATATTTTTGATTACCATTTATTCAAACATTCAAGTTATAAAAAAAATGTGTGAAAATCTTCATTCATGTTGTCTTTGATTTAAACTGAAGTTCAAGCACTTAAAATTCAAATATAATTCGGTGTATTTTAACAATATATAACCAGGCAAACACACACACACACTGTACTTAAACTTCCCTGAACACTTAGGCTTTGAAATCTAAAAAAAAAAAACTAATAAATCTTAATTAGTTTCTTTTTTCGTTATTATTTTTATCAAAGTGTAAGAAAATGCTTCAAATGATTTGATGAAGTTTAAATTTATTCATTTTTAGTGGTTGGAAAATTGAAAAGGTTCCAAATTTTAAAGAGTTTGGTGTTTTATTAATTTTTTTGGTATCTTATAATAAAATAATAATGTTTCAAAAACTAAAATCTTTGATTAAAATAAGAAAAATGAAGAGAAAGAATATACTTAAAAAAAAGATATAATTTGTCTAACTATATAAAATAGCAGATTGCACTGACACGCCCCAACTTGTTACAGTTTCAAATTAATATGAAACCAAAAGGGAATTGTAACATATTTTACTTATGCGTTGGGACTTTACAAAACTTTAAAAAAACGAGGTAACAAATTAACACTTCCTGGGGTCTAAAGAAATTTCCCCTCGATTTTTTACGATTGCCGAAGGGTCAAAACACGGGGTTCCCTGCGAGCCATAAAACTCCTGCTGTGTTGCTTCCTCCGTCCCTCTTTATGTTTCAAGTTGTTAAACCTTAAAAGGGGGAAAGGATTTCAGAAAAGTGCGGCTAATCCGCTTTTGAAAACGTTACTTGAAGGCAGAAAAATCCGTTCAGTCCATTTTCGAAGCATCTTTACACTGACGGAATTTTCCGTGCTATCCGGTTAGAGGGTTAAGCAGTTGCCAAAAGCGGGAAAGCCGACCGAGATTGATCTATCTGATACAAAACTAGGTGAAGGGCAAAAGCAAAAACTAAAGGATTTATTTAATAGTTTTGAG
Organism: Trichonephila clavipes; assembly: GCA_019973935.1. Taxonomy (NCBI): domain Eukaryota; kingdom Metazoa; phylum Arthropoda; class Arachnida; order Araneae; family Nephilidae; genus Trichonephila; species Trichonephila clavipes. The sequence continues at coordinate 78,409 of BMAU01020622.1, forward strand.
GGTCTATTTTCAGATCAGCCTGAGTTAACTCTTGTATTATACCATGAAATCGATACTGGAGACCAGGGACCGGTAGTGTCTAAGTCCTATCGCTATGACAGGGTCAAAGAAGGAATAATTGGCTATCACATTGAGAAAATGTTACAGAAGGGTAAAATACGTCCTATTCAATCCCCATACGTGTCACCGGTGGTTTTAACGCGCAAAAATAATGGCCTTCCTCCAGATTCTCCAGAGGCATATCGATTCGCGATTGTCTATCACAAACTCAACGCTATTACGAAGTATCCGCGATATCCATTACCGATGATAGGTGACCTGATCACAAATATCCCACACACCGCTATCATGCCGACACTAGATTTAAAATCAGGTTACTTTCAGTTGGCAATTAGTCCTGAAGATATCGAGAAAACCGCGTTTATAACACAAAATGGCACTTTTGCATTCCTCAGAAGGCCATTCGGCCTTTCAGGGGCGGCGCCAAATTTTCATAAAGCCATTGATATTATATTAAAACCGGTTCTTGGGCGTTTTGTGATGTGCTATATGGATGATGTAATTATTACATCTCCATCTTTTAAAGAACACATAGATCATTTGAATCAGGTATTTACATTGTTGCGAGACTCAGGTCTAACACTCAATAAGGATAAGTGTCACTTCGCACGTGACAAATTGAAGTATTTAGGTCTCATAATTAGCAAGGAAGGAATTGAAACCGACAATAACAAGGTCAAGGCAATCACAGAAATGAAGCCACCTAAAAAGAATAAAGTGTCGAAGTTTTTAGGGATGGTGGGTTGGTATCAGAAATTTATACCACAATATGTAGATATATGTGAACCATTATATCGGTTAAAGAAAAAGGGGGCTAAATTAAATTGGTCTATGGAAGCACAGGATTCTTTTAATAAACTAAAACCAGCATTAACAGAGGCGCCAGTTTTACAATTGCCGAATTTCCAGGAACAGATTAGCTTATTTACGGATGCTAGTGGGGTCGGAATTGGCGCTGTGCTGAATCAAAATCACAGGCCTATTGCATTCGCGTCTAGAACCCTGGACAAGGCCGAAAGAAACTACACAGTTACAGAACGCGAATGTTTGGCGGTGATATGGGCATTGAATAAGTTTAGAACTTATTTTGGATGACTACCGGTGAAGGTAATAACAGATCACGTGGCGTTAACAAAACTCACGAATGGGAAAAACTTATCTAGTTGGATGATTAGATGGGCACTCAAGTTATCGGAGTTTAACATTGAATGGGTATATTGACCTGGTGTCCAGAACGTTGTCGTAGACGTATTGTCTAGGAGAGAGAATCCAATAGGCAATTTGAATGGATCACAAATTTCGTGTGCAGCTCTTCGAGCCTTAGCTTTGAACTCCAGAGAACAACTAATTCGAGAACAACGGGAAGATCTTGAGTTAGGGCACGTCTATCTGTGACGAATCTGTACGGAACCTTTTCACTAATCTTTTTAGACGTCTTTCTGGGGAATATAAATTCGCGTTTATTTCCAATCAACTCCAAAAAGAAGTATGGGATATTTAAATTAGATAAGGTATTTAAGTCGAGGGTTTCGAGATAGCAAGAGAGATGATGGTAGGCTATTGAGCCAATAACGTTAAATGCAAAACTAGAAGATTCAAAGAGATTAGAGATTGGTGAAGACGTCGTGCTGCTAGACGTACCAGAAAGCTGATATAAACCAGCGGTAAATATAATTCACGTACGCTTAAAGTAAGCGTCTTAAAGTAAGCTACTTAGATAAAGTTAATGACAGTTAAGAATTCGAATACGTGTGTTTCTCGGATCTCCTATTTCGGTAAGCCTTACTTGGTTGAGCTAGATTAGTAATTAATTGTATTCTTAGTAATTTAATTTAATATAAAGGCAAATCCCTTTAAACGACGTAATATTATTATATAATATGTTATCAGAGATTTTTGAGGAAATTATAACAAAATAAATAATATTATTATTAAAAATGGTTCTTGGTGGTACTTTGCCTCAAATTAATCTTGGTGTTCAAGGTGTGACCCAGGGGGGGGGGGTCATCACAGTGGCGCCCAACGAGTAAATCTCGAGTTTAGAGTCGGATCTAATTTTCGAATCATCCCTGAGCAGTATTTTTGGGGGTGGAGAATGTGGTGGAATTTTTGGAAAATATGGATAATAACTTAACATATTACGAGATACCCACACAACTCGCTTGTGCATATTTAAAGGGTCATCTCACAGGAGGGATTGGTTTGAGGTTCTAGGTTATAGGGTTGTTGAAGACAAGGCGACGGATTACGCACACTTAAAACAAGCGTTGTCAGAACAGTTCCCCGTGGTTAGAAATAGGTCGGAGCTAGAAACGCGTTTCTATTCATCATCTCAAAAGCATAACCAAAAACCATCTGATTTTGTGTATGATTTGTTGAAGATTCACAAAATCTTAAACTCGAAATGACGGAGGTAAAGTTGATCTATCCTATTATTAGTAGGTTAGAACCTCAGATTTTGGATTATGTCGAGGTTAGGAATCCGCAAACCACATCTAACCTCCTACAAATTATTGATAAGTATGAGGAACGGTTTCTAAATAGAAAGATCAGAGGTTCGAGTTGGGAATCCCGAGATATAAAACCAAACGAGAACAATCGTTTCCCTAACAGGAATCGACAAGAAAATTGGAGCGAAACGAGAGGTAACAATAGATATGCGGACAATAGTAGACCACGGAGAGAGTTCAATAGATTTGAGAGTCAAGGTGTTGTGGATAATCAGAGATTCGATGGTCGACGCCGAGGTGGTCAATCGGATCATAGATTCCACAATCAAGGCGGTCGACAGGGTGGTTCAAGAAATAGTACTTTCAGGGGTCAGAATGATCGAAACAGATATTTAAACTTTTAAGCGATCGATGCGAGTATGGGGATGATCGATCGCGGTGTACGGAAAATCCTCCAGATACAGAACACCAAACTATTAGGGTATCCTCATTACGAATGACTCCAGTAGACTTACCGTATGTCCCTATTCTTTTAAATGAGACATTCATTACAGCCCTTTGGGACACGGGGGCGGAGAAATCTTTCATATCGGAAGAGGTCTATCGCAAATATTTTTCGTATCGACCTCGTCAAAAGATGAAAGATAGAGTAGTGACGGCCCAAGGAGCCACTTAGGTCGGGTCGAATTACAGATACGGATCCGAGAATTCCAGAAAACCTGGGAATTTCACATTCTTAACAATATGCAGTATCAATACATTTTGGGCATTGATTTTATGAAGGAGTCCAAATTGACTTTAGATTTCGATCAGAAATCTCTGATCATTCCAGATGACCAAATTAAGCGGTTACCAAAAGTGGAAAAGCCGGTCGAGATTGATCTATCATATACAAAGCTCGGTGAAGGGCAAAAGAAAAAATTAAGGAATTTATTTAATGCTTTTAAAGGGCTATTTTCAGATCAGCCGGGGTTAACTCATGTTTTATACCATTATATCGATACTGGGGACAAGAGACCGTACCGTTATGATAGGGTCAAACAAGGAATAATCGATTATCTCATTGAGAAAATGTTGCAAGAGGGTAAGATTCGTCCTATTCAATCCCCATAAGCGTCACCAGTAGTTTTAACGCGCAAGAATAATGGCCTTCCTCCAGATTCTCCTGAGGCGTATCGATTCGCGATTGATTATCGCAAACTTAATGCAATAACTAAATACCCCCAATATCCATTACCGGTGATTGATGATCTAATAACAAACATTCCGCATACCGGAGTGATGTCCACATTGGATTTAAAAAGGGGCTATTTTCAATTGGCGATTAGTCCAAAAGATATAGAGAAAACCGCGTTTATCACTCGCAATGGCACGTTCGCATTCCTCAGAATGCCTTTTGGCCTTTCAGGGGCGACGCCAAATTTCCAAAAGGCCATAGATATTATACTCTAACCTGTTATTGGGCGTTTCGTGTCGGTATATATGGACGATGTTATCATCACATCTCCATTGTTTAATGAACACTTAGATCATTTGAATCAGGTATTTACATTGTTGAGAGACGCAGGGCTAACATTAAATAAGGATAAATGCCACTTCGCTCGTGACAAATTGAAGTATTTAGGTCTCGTAATTAGTAAAGAAGGGATCGAAACAGACCATAGTAAAGTGAAGGCAATCACAGAAATGAAACCTCCTAAAAATAGCAATGAAGTATCGAAATTTTTAGGGAGGGCGGGGTGGTATCAGAAATTTATACTCCAGTATGCAGACATATGTGAGCCATTATATCGGTTGAAGAAAAAGGGGGCTAAATTTAATTGGTCGACAGAAGCACAGAATTCTTTTGGTAAGATAAAACGAGAATTAACTGAGGCACTAGTTTTGCAATTGCCGAATTTTACAGAACAGTTTAACTTATTTACTGTGGTGCTGTGCTTAATCAAAACCACAGACTGATTGTATTCGCGTCTAGAACCCTCAATAAGGCGGAACGAAACTATACTGTTACTTAACGCGAATGTTTGGCGGTGATATGGGCCTTAAGTAAGTTTAAAACTTATTTCGGATCCCTGCCGGTGAAGGTAATCACAGATCACGCGGCATTAACAAAGCTAACGAATGGAAAAAACTTATCTAGTCGAATGATTAGATGGGCACTCAAGTTATCCGAGTTCAACATAGAATGGGAACATCGGCCGGGGGTCCAAAACGTGGTCGCGGACGTTTTGTCTAGGAATCCAGTAGGCAATCTGGATGGATCACAAATTTCGTGCGCAGCTCTTCGAGCCCTAGCCTAAAACTCACGAGAACAACTCATTCGAGAACAAAGGGAAGATCCTGAGTTAGGACACATCTATCGTTATTTAGAAAACCCAGACGACGGTTTCGTTAATGCGACTATATACGAGGGTTGGTCCCAGGATTTTAAACCTATAGATGGTCTACTCTTTTACGCGAAATACTATACAAATCTTGGAGAACTAAGAGTGTATATTCCTAGATCGCTTCGCGAAGCAATAATGAAAGAATTTCATGATCTGCCATTAGCAGGCCATCTAGGAAAGAGGAAGACCTATTTAAAATTACGAGACGCATGCTATTTTCCATATATGAGGAAGTATATATTTGAATATGTATCAACCTGTGACAGGTGTCAAAAATTTAATTACAAAAACGCGCTACCAGCTGGTCGTTTAATTCCGATAGTATCGAATTACCCCAATGAAATTGTAACGTTAGACCTATTAGGCCCCTACTCCGCATCCCGCCCCGAAAGATGCATATTTCTATTGGTAATAACTGACCACTTCACTAAGTGGAGTGAGCTTATTCCTTTACGAAAAGCTTCGGCCCTGGCCATAGCTAACGCCTTTTTTGAAAATTATATTTCACGATATGGAGCTCCTATTTCTTTGATTAGTGATAATGGTCTCCAATTTATATCCGATGTCTTTGAACACCTAAGTCACAGGTTGGACATAAAACATATTAAAACGGGAACATATCGGCCGCGGACAAATTTAACGGAAAGAGTTAATCGCACTTTAGTGCAGATGATAGCTTGTTTTGTAGAAGAAAATTACGATAACTCCGATTACTCCATGAGTTCTCTTTCGCGCTGCCCACATCAGTTAATGAAACGACCGGTAAAACTCTGGCTGAGTTATTCTTAGGTAGAAAAATTATAACACCTTTTCGTAAATTATTAAATGTAACGGAAGATGCTGAATATGTGGGAGGAAATATTGAGAAATTATTTGATGAGGCAAGGCAGAATATACGGAAACAGCATAAGACATGGGGAAAATACTACAATCGAAAAATGAGAGAGGTTAACATCAAAGTCTTTGGGGTTGGTACAAACTCATTTTATTAGTACTGCGGGTAGGAGAGTGGTCGGAAAGTTTATACCTAAGTTTGAAGAGCCATACAGAGTGTTGGAAGTTAAAAATAACACTTTGATCATTTGGAAAAAGGGAAGAAGGGTCACAGTTAATATTGACCAAGTGCGGGTGTACCATCCAAGACAGTCCGACACAACTAGTTTTGATAGTAATGATGAGACACTATATGAAGGAAAGGGTCGAATAGGTCACACCCGGGAAAATCCAGAAGTTCTAGGAGACCCTCGGGTGATGAGAGTAAGAGTCGTAAATCAAATAAGGGAACTGCCGGATTGGAGGACCTGAGATTGAAGCGTAAAGTAAAGTCAAATGGGACAGTGGAGAGGAATGATAGAAAGCGGTTCAAAATATGCAGGAAGAGATCTTTTCAGGGGTCCGAACAGGGATACCAGTGAAAACCAACACCTGTACTACCACAGGGGATAAAGAGAACAGTTCCATCCTCTGTAGCTTCTAGAACCTATAAATATAGGAGAAATAATAATCCTTCACAGGGACCAGAGTCAATTGCAGGTCCCTCACATCAACAAATGATAAGACAGTTAAATCCACCTACAGAAGAGTGTAGGCGAGGAGGAAGAGTCCAGTATGACAAGGCCCGGGAGACCAGGTCGACACATAGCAAAAGACACAGTGCAGCTGAGGGTAGACCAGTCCAGTCCAGACAGACGACAACAGTGAGACCTTGTCCATACTACCTCAAGAGCCGCTTAAAGGAGCCCGAAGGAATACCAGAGGAGCACTGGGATCGACAGTCTATCGCAGAACAGCCTCTAGAGAAGGAGACTCAGCATGGAAGCCTTAGACAGATATCCGGCGGATAGGAGCGAATAGACGACAAAGAAAAAAAATCAGGTTGTATCGTTTCTTTTTTATATTCTTTCGAACAAGTGGTCAGAAGAATTATTGCAATGAAGCAAGTCACGGTTGGATGTTTAAAATTTAAGAAGCGAAGCACAAGTGGACATTACAATGAGTGTGTTTTTCTAGAAGAGAAAAATAAGCTTTTGTTTTGTTAATTTTTTATATAAATATGGAGAAAACAATTGTAAAAATGCATTTGTTTACTTCTATGTATGATTTTGCTAATATGCAAAAATTCCTTTGGTTATTTGTTTTAATGGTTTATTGAAAAATGTTTGAAATTGTATGTATATGTATGTGTATATGTATATTTTTAAATCACATCTGGTGGCTTGGGACGCGGCGTTGTTAGGCAGTGCTAACAATAACGCTAACAAGCGCAGCACGCATGGAATAGGAATTTTAAGGAGCCAGATGTATTAATTGATATATTAGAAAATGATGTGTATAATGTGAATGTGTTTGTACATACAGTATATGTTTGTTTCTTTAGACTACTTAAAAAAGTTTTCATTTCAGGGTAGCTGACCTTGATCATTGTATAGAAAGCTACGATTCATCTGTAAATGAAGCAAGAAGAAGTTTGTTAGTATTTAAGTAGTTAAGTGAAGCACATAGGCAAGTTTTTTGTTTTCCACTTAGGTGGTTTTTTCCTCGCCTCGGAGTCGGAATTGGGTGTGCTGTAGGGAATTCTAAACCTGTAAATGTTTACGTCAAACAAGTATTAAATTTCAAACGAAGTTTGTGGTCGTCATGCTTTTCTTTCCCTCAGAGTAGGAGAATTCGTAAAGTATCAGATGGTTAGAAATATTAAAGTCTTAGAGACTAAGAATTAAGTTTTTAGAGTTTGTTACGTAATTTATTTCAGGCCATTTGTGACCTTCGAATAAATCCCGTTTTCTTCTTGGAAGGGATTGTGACGAATCTGTACGGAGCCTTTCTACTAATATTCTTAGGCATCTTTTTCGGGATTATAAATTCGCGTATGTTTCCAATCAACTCTAAGAGGGGAACAGGATATGCAAAGTTGATAGGGTATTTAAGTAGAACGTTGTAAGCTAGCAAAGATGAAGGCTATTGAGCCAGCTGTGACAAATCTATACGGAACTTTATCACTAACCTTCTGAGTCGTCCTTTTTAGGGAAATTTAATTCCCTACCTATTTCCAATCAACTCCAAAAAGAGGACAGGATTCCTTGTTATGCAGATTAGATAAAGTATTTAAGTCAAACGGAATAGTAAAGTTGGAGCAGTAGGAGAGAGAGATTGAAGCAGAAAGTTATAGTGAAGTTAAATTGAAGATTTCTTGTTAGATAATTTAATCTCAGAGAAAAGCTGAGCTGAATTGCCGTGTGGTAAATATTAATTAAATTTTTATTATTGCGAGTGAAATTAAAATTAAATGTTCAATAAGAACATTGAATATAAATCTGGGATCTCTTATCGAGGTAATCTCTGCGTGATCGTTATTTAATTGTTAATTAATTGGATCATTAATTAATTAAGTTAATTTAAAGGATATTACCTTTAAAACTTCATAATACTAGTTAGATATATTTGTTAATAAGTCTTTGATTCTATTTGGATAAGATAACCAAATAAAGAAAGTTGTTTATAAAAATGGCTACTGGTTCTTATATGACTCCTATTTATTCTCGTTCTCAAAGTGAGGTCCAAGGAGATCATCACACAGCAGTAGCAGAGACAACCTTTAGAGGATTCAATTGGGTTACGATAGTGAAGAGTTACTGCTTGTATTCTACGACGTAATCTTAAAAGTTAATGTACCTCTGAAGATATCGAAGTATTACCAGGTGATATACTATAGTTTATTATCGCTTAAAACAAGTGTTAGTTTAATAAAATTAGTTTAAGTTAATGAAAGCTAATAATTCGAGTTGCGTGTATTTCTCAGACCTCCTATTTCGGTAGACCTTATTGAAATTATGCTTAGTTATTGAGATTAATTTCATATTTCGTAATTTAATTTAATATTAAAGGTAAATCCCTTCTGTTTGACGTAGACTTAGAAATTATATGTCATTAGAGTTTCTAATATTTGAATCAAGTGAATAAATATAAGTTATTATTATACAATGGCTTCTGGTCATTCTTTGCCTCAAATTAATCTTGGTGTCCAGGGTAGAACCTGGGGGGGGGGTCCACAAGGTCGCATTACGACCTGGGGGGTCCACAAGGTCGCATTACAAATCTATTTCCTGGTACGAATTGGAAGGTTCGTGTAATGGAAATTAAAACTAATAAGGGCAATATTAATTGCAGCATTGGGAAAGTGTGTGTTCTGCCCTAGGACAATTAATATGTAATTGTGAAAGTATTTCTTCCTTGATTTATGTAAAGTATTATTTGTTTATTATGTTTTATATATTGTTTGATTTATGTGATTCTGTATATTTGTGACGAATCTTTACGGCACCTTTCCACTAATACTCTTAGGCGTCTTTGGGGATTGTAAATTCGCGTATATTTCCAATCAGCTCTAAAAGAAGAAAATGGAATATGCAAAGCAGATAAGGTACTTAAGGAGAGTGTTGTAAGTTAGTGGAGAAAAAGGCGATTGAGCCAGCAGAAGTAGTGACGAGGTTTGGAAGATTCAATTGGATTAAGATATTGGAGTATTGCTGTTGTTATTCAGCAAAGTATCCTTAGAAGGATTAATCTACATGGAGAGATCGGTAGTAAAGCCAGGTGATATATTCTAACTTAGTACCTCTTACCACAAGCGTTAATATAATAAAGTTAGTTAAATCTTAGTGAATGGTAATAATTCAAGTTACGTGTATTTCTCGGACCTCCTATTCCGGTAAACCCTTTGGATATTGAGCTTAGTAATTGATTAATTTCATATTTCGTAATTTAACTTAATAGTAAAGGTAAATCCCTTTTTGACGTAGACATTTAGTTGAATATTTGTAATTAGTAAGTTTTGATATTTGTGTGTGTGTGTGTGTGAACTAAGTGAGTAAATATAATTTGTTATTATACAAATGGCGTTTGGTCATTCTTTGCCTCAAGTTAATCTTAGTGTCCAGAGTGGAACCCGGGGGGGGTTCTCACTTATTGATTGAATGTAATTCAACGGGGGAGGATGTTCAGTCCGTAATTGTATCTATTTTTTGTCGTGAATGTCATCCGCCGACTGAGCACCTCCGCCAATGTTTTGATGTAACCCTCCACTTAAGTTGTTGTAGCTTCCATCTTGGAACAGCGTGCGAATAGCACCATCTCGAAATAAACCAATTTACAGTCCAAAAATCGCAACGTTTTAGTTAAAACACGAACCAGCATTTGACAACGAATATTTGTAAAACAACGTATATAATTAATTATACACATAATATATATAATTAATTGTACACATAATATATATAATTAATTATACACATAATACATATAATTAATTATACACATAATTAATTATTAGACTGCAATAAATATTCCTTCAAATTGTTCGTGTAAAACAGGGGTTCCCAAACTTTTTTGTCTAATAGACCCCTGCTTAATTAATATTGAATTTTTGAAAATTTATCAACTTAAATGTCTTTTTGACACCTGGTACTACTAAAACTACTTTAAAAGATCTAAATTTATAGCTAATGAAGTATGGAGTTAAAAGTTTAAAAAGAATATGTTAATTAATTAAATTAAAAGTTAAGGGGACTTGGCACCCTTTGAGCAAACTTCTTTATTTACGTATTTAAAAATTATATTTTAGCATTTTATACAATGTTTCTATTCAAGAAAATGTTACCAGATGATAATTTTCATATATTATTCACACAATTTTAAAAATTTTAATTTTTTGAAGAAAATTGGGAAAATTTTAAAATCCTACTCCTTGTGTAGAAATTAATTTTTTGACCTGAAATTTTTTTAAAATACTCTTATGGATGATCTAAACAACTTTAGGGATCGATTTTATATATATAGAATAACTTGATTCGTTTTCTAGAAAAAAAATAAAATGTTGATATACAGGCTAAAAATCAACGAAAAAGCCAACATGTCTTACATTTTATTTTTTTTAAAAAAAGTATTCAGTTTATAGCAAAACGGATCCCTAATTTTATTACATGCTTAATTTTCAATACGCAAGAAAAAAAATGGAAGTGATTGGTAAATAATTGTCGAAGGAGTAGCATTTTGAATGCTCTAAGGTTTCGAAAAACACAAAATGAGAAAAAACACTTTTAAGTTTATAATTCTGAAAAAATAATTATTATAAGCTTAATTAAACTTAAAATACCCCTTTAAGACATTAGTTATACATTTTTCTTTAAAATAATTGCATTTTAATATTTTTTCAACCAACACATTTTTATAAATGATCAACTTTTAGAGAGTATTAATTGCACAAGAAAAACGTTACAAAAAATTTTTTCTGTCACGACAGAAAATTTAGTTCTTTTTCTTCTTATAATATTAAAGTATTACATTTATATGAAAAATATATCAGGAATAAGAACTAAAACTATAAAATTATTAATATAAAATGCCTTAATTTAAAAATTTTACATGCACACATTTCACAAAGAAAAAAAATGATTGTATGTATTGCCTCGGAAATATTCTGCTTTATATATTGCATATTCTTTTTCTAATGTTATTATTTCTTTTTATAAAATAGAATTTTTTTATCAAAACGCTTTTTTTAACTTTTTTTCTAAAAAGGGGGCGTGGCTGAATTGCCTAATTTGTTTTCAAATGAAGTTTTTGTCAACTTCTTACTTTCCGACATGCACAAGTGATATATCAATCGAAAGATAATAATGTAAAGAATAAGATTAAATGAAAATTAAAAAAAAAACGATAGGTTTGTGATTTTTAGGGTACCAAGTCCTCTTAATATATAAAATAACCAAACAATATACAATTGGTTTTAATGGGAGGGATGAATCTGGCGCTACAATAACAAATTTTCAACATTTAGTATCAATCTTGACAGGTTTAACCTTAAATCTCCTCTGTTAGTAGTGTCCAGTTCCTTTTTTCTTGTTTCGGAGATTGGCAACCGTGCTGAAACTCCTTCTTACTAGAAAAAATAATTAAAAACTTCCCTCATAATATTCCATAATTCAGGACAATTAACAGGTTTGTCTTTTTTTAAAGCCAAAATTGCTGGCATCCGTTTCTAAACTTTAAAATCTTCATTGGTGCATATCACGATCACTTCCTGCTGTCATGTGTCATTTTTTCCCCCAATATGACTTTATAAATTCATTGCCTACTGTGGTGTTACTACAGTCAAAGTATTCTCAAACCTGGTTTCAAAATCTCAATAAAAGGCAGTTAAATGTTGAACGTAGTAAATTAAAACGTGCAGACAGATTGTCTGGGTTAACTTGAGAAAATTCCGGACCTCCAGTATTGTATTTTTTTAGTTTAACTCTGGAAAGAAAAGCTGAAATGGTTCCCGTTTAAAAAAAATTATGCTATCACCTTGTACCGGCAAATTAACCTCATTAAATTTAGTAAATAAATCTGCTAAATCAGTAAAATTTGGTTTCCACTTGATTAAATTTTCTTTTAAAGTTAGAGTCACGATCTAGTTAATGAGGCCAATATCACAAAAAATATTGTTCAAGTTTTTAAAATTTAGTCTAAATTTAGTCATCATAATAAATATAACTATGTGGTATTTCAATTTCGAGCTATTGCTGTTAGGATTCTTTATGTTTGGTAAATAATTAATGAATGTACTCAAAAGCTCATTAATGTTTTGCATTTTAAATGATCTACCTCATCGCTTTATAAGCGACTAAAATTAATTTTTATACGAGAGGCAGATAATGTTATTTCATTTAAATAACAATGTCATTCGAAAAGGTTTTAAGAAGATTACGGTAATTCAAGCTACGAAAACACACATACTTAAAAATGTTAATCAACATGAAAATATTCTACGAAACTGATGACATTTATATTTATGTATGTAAAAATAAAAATAAATAAATAAAATAGGAACAGCACAAATGCAGCAAAACTATTTTTTCTCTTCACTTTATCTTACGCAATGATTTAAATTCCTGCGCATTAAAAATCTAAAAAAGAATTTGAAATTGAAAATATTGTTGCCTTTTTTGTTGTCCGACTTTGTCTTGTTTGCATAAGCACAGGAAGCTAAAAGAATTAGTTCGGAAGTCAAATTGATACAAGATTCCCTCAGTTTTCTTCGAAGAAGGGTCTTTTTCTCAGAGTCATTCTGCCCCTTTCCTTTCATTCATAAAACTTGACCGTTTGACTTTCATCACTTTTCTTGAGACTAATCTCTGCCAAAATCTCTCTTTCAAAAGTACCCGAATTCACGCATATAAAGCATCAACAGTTGAAGGAAATTAGTTGAAAGAGAAGAAACCGGATATCCAAATTCTTTATTGCCCCCTTCCCTTATGGGACCAGTGTTGGGAAACACGGCTTTAAATACTAATGAATACTCGTTAAAAAAAAAAACTCTAGGACTCCACTGAAAACGTGAATATTTTGCATACACATTTTAAATTTTTTTAATTCGAATTTTTATTTTGACTCGTTTATTTTCTACATAAACTAGCTAATTTCACAGCCAATTTGCCACCCCGGGCAGGGGCCCGGCTTACCTACTCTAGCGCCGGCCCTGCTGGGTGCCCATATACTTGCAAATTCACGTCGTAATGGTTAATGATATAACCATTACAAATTTTACTAACAATGGCTGGTTTTTCAATTGAGCCAATAAAATAGTTATGCTCTAGGTTTCCGAAGTGTAAATAATGATGCTTCAGAAAATAGTTTAATGCAAATTTTTTCGGAACAACAACAACAACAAAAAATATTTTTCAAATGCCGCCAAATGCCGCCCGACATGGTTCCAGTTTGTCCGGTCTTAGAGTTGCTCTTGTTCTTGTTTCCAACGCAGAGCATTGACGGGATAGTAATAAAAAATAAAGTGAAAGTCTGAATCTAAATTTCAAAAAAAAAAAAAAGTCCTTATAGTTTTTGCTTGCCCGAAATAGAAGTATAAAAATGCACTGTGAAATAAGTTAAACAAACCGTATTTTTTTTCCTTCTGCTCACTTTGGTCTGGGTTTATTTTATTGGAAAAAGTTGCATAAAACATCCTTCTATTTTATTGATTTTCCACAGATATTTGGAATCATTATCTTTTATCTGTTTTATGTTTCAGGAATCGCATGATTTGAAACACAATCTGATTTAACACTATAATATAAGATTAATATATGTATACTATGTTGATCAGCGACAAATAAACGAATAACGAATGAGCTATCTCGGAGTCCTTTCCGAAGAGAATGGAAATAAGTAGGCGTACTATTGAAAAAATTAAAGAAAAATTCCAACGCATCTAATCGTAGGACAGAGGAACACTTTTTATAGATATTCAGCATATAATTTTAACTGTCTCTATTAATCATTTGTAGATTTAATATTTATAGTTTACCTTGAAAATGCTGCTAATTTAAACTCAATAAGCTCTTAGACATAAATGCATTGAAACATAGGCAATTTGATGACGTATTTCCGGTTTCAATTTTTTTTCTTTTCTTTTAAACAAATATTTAAATAATTATTACAATTTAATAAAATTACTGTAATTTTGAACAGTTAATCTCTAATGAAGAATTTTCGTTTGTGCTTAAATTTGCATAAATTCTTTACAAAATACAGTGCCTGACTCATGAATTGTGACGAGTAGAGGAAATTCATAGGGAATTTTGGGTAACGTTAATCTGTTAGTAGTGGGGATACTTCCGATTGTGTTTCTTTGTTATGATAAATAAACTGAAACTGATCAGAAGGTATTCCACACATTAGTTATGTATTGTAGCGAAACATATTTTATTAAGAAATCCTGATGACGTAATCTTAAATTAATACTGTTTGGCGGGGAAAATGGGAGCAGAAGTTAGTTCCAGTCTAAAAAATCGAGCAGGTAAATTGAATTTTGACGGGAAAATAATTCGTTGTAAATATATAGAGATTAAGGGGTTTTCTTACTGAATTGACCAAAGTTAGTTAAATGCGAGGTTAGTATCACAGATAATTGTTTGGTTTCAACACTTCAGAGATGCCTATGTTAATATAATACGTGAAAAATTTTCGTGTTTTATAAAATTATATTATGAATAGGTTTTCTTGATTTTGTGTTGTTACTGTTATATGTTCTGGAGTTGTGAAATGCTTTAAAAAAATAGTCGTTTTAATTTTTGTCAGTGTTTACTTTCAGATGTATTTATTAATAAGTCAATTCAGGAATAAGTTATATGAGTTAGTGTTGCAGATTTTTTTTTTTTATAAAAATGATTTTTGTGCAATTTTTAAGCGATTTCATTAATTCAGTTTGTTTTTGTTTCAGTTTTGACTTAATCGATTTTTACGCATTGGGTATTTAAAAAAAAGTTAAAAGAAGTTTTGACAAATATATATTTAAATGTGTAATATAAATCAGTATTATAAAAGTGTAATTAAGATTTGATGTATTTCTAATATTTGTATAATCTCATTCTATCATGTAATACATTTTCATTTTTGAGTGGCAGTCTAGTCCTTTTAAAATTTGTTTGTAATGTTTCTCTCTGTTAATACATTAAATGAGTTAATGTATTTGATTAGTTATGCATAGTTTTGTAAAAAATAATTTACTTTCATAGAAATGAAGTTAATATAAATGCCATGTCAACATTCATGACTTTAATGTTAGATTTTCATAAAATCAGAAATGTTCATTAGTAAATCATTACTTATTGTCTTCAATCTTTAAATTTTTTAAGTACATGCATGTGGCTGAGTTTTTTTCAAAATATTTTCTATATGTTTAAATCATGATTGGAACTAACATGAATAAATTCTATCATAACTTTCTTCCTTGTAGTCTGCTGTAAACTTAGACTCTGGGAATTCTAATTAAACTTCTTTTGATGTTCTAAATGCTTGTAATTTTATGAGATTGTTGTTTAAGGTTTTAGAGTTGTTATTGTTCTTTGGTTCACAGAGATGTGTAGTTTGTTTATTAAATATTCATAGATTGTACATTTAGATTAATGAGGGTATGTTTGATAAAATGAAGTAGAGAAGATGTAAGCCAATTAATGGCAATTGGGTGTTTGAATTTATCAAAAGGGGAAATATTAGACAGATGCTTTTTCTGATCTCCTGTTATAAGTGTTTCTTTCAGGTTTTACTTTTGATGTGCTTTTTTAATGTACCTTTTTAATTTCGATTTTCTCCCTGTAATTTATTGTATTATACACTGTTTAATTGTTGTCCTTGCATCATGCCATTATGTGTCCCATTCACTTTTGACTTCAAGTTTGAAGCCTGAACTTTTGGTTGCAATTTCAAACTTCATTACCAAGTAATGCTCCAGATTACGAGTTTGATAGGATAGGGTTGTAATTATTCTAACTCAATTAAAACCAAATGAGTAAAACTTTAATTTCTGTTTAAATTCAAAATGGTCTTACCTTGTTATATTAAATATAAAACTATTTCATCGAATTCAGAATTAAATTTCTTGATAATCATAAATAAAATTTTTATACTACAATATTTACTTCATAAGTTATATATTTATTAAAAAAAGTTTTTGTAATAAATTCTATAATTTTGAATTTGCAAAAGAATAAATAATGGACTAAATTCATGTGATGTCGTAATCGCGTGATAACTGTAGTCTCATTATCCCCGCCTAACTTAAATACAACAATCTTGCACTTCATTGTTGTTTTCCTTCAAACATTTCCTCTTTTTACCTCACCTAACACAGGAGTCGTGTTCTAAAGAAAAAATTGCAGTTATACAAATTCGTATCATACACAGCAAAGAATTGGTACAAAAAAATTGGGTTAGGTTCAAAGAAATAAAAAAATATGCTATTTTCACATCTTTAAAATTTTATGAAGTAATATATATTTATATGGATTAAGCAATGTTTTTTTTGTTACTGAGTGCTATTAACTGATGATGTTTTCTTCATTGTAAGTTATTCTCATACTCTAAGTACTTTTCTGTATTATCTTTAGATCCATCTCTATCTTTGCTGAAAATCTATTATTTTATGTTGCTTGCTTTTAGTTTAAAGATCTTTATAAATTCTGTTATATGGTGTTAATAACTTAAGTAGTCTTTTAAATTCTGTGCTTCTTTCACTTAAAGGATCTTTATTTATGTAATACAATTCAAACTGTTTCACTAGGCCTAGGCTTTTCTTTATGCTTTGTAGAGTAAACTTTTAAAATTTTTTGTCTTCAGCCATGCTACCATTCTCTTGAGATATCACGGATTCCTGATATAATTTCTACCAAACTGTATGATCAATTTCTTCTTCTAACAGTTATTGAATATCTTGTGCAGTCATATCAAAACTTTCAGCTCCTGGAGATTTAACAGTTTCCACTACTGCATCTGTTCTGTTTTTTGTGCTGTCCGAATTAAATTTTCACCTTCTATTCATCTTTGTTTCATGAACCACTTGTTATATTTTTTGGTTTGAAGTAGACCCCTTGTTAACTGATATTGAATATTTGCAAATTCATTACCGTATTTTCCTGTATATAATCCGCAGATTATGTATTTAAAAAGTTTCAAATTTCATTGTGCATATTATTCGCTGCAGCGGATTATCTGAGAAACATTCTCCATCAGAAAAGCTAACAATAAAGTTTTAAAAGAAATGCCGTTAATGCTTTATAAAATAAAAAATATGTGGTGCTTTCATGACTCGGCTGGCATACTTCAGCCATAACTAGTTTTTGTTCAATTGCATTCAAAAACAAATTCGATTCCTTGGAAGGAAAAAAACAGTTACTATTCGCTGGCGCGATTTCCAATTTTCTTTCGATTAGACCTATTACGTCTTTTGAAAGTTTTCATCATATTGAAGCGAAAGCGTGTAAGTTACACTGCAGACTTCAAGTTAAAAGCTATAGAGAAGACTACCAAGGTAAGAAATAGGGAAGCTGCAAGGTTTTTCAATGTTGACGAATCGAATATTCGTTTGTGGTGAAAAAACGGAAGCTGCAAGGTTTTTCAATGTTGACGAATCGAATATTCGTTTGTGGTGAAAAAACAAGACCGAAAATTGTGATCGATGTAAAAGAGCCAATCGTCGTGGAAAACCTCACTGGCCGGAATTAGAAAAGAAATAAACAAATAGATTTAAAAAAAAGCGAGACAATGGGAAATCAGTCTCGATCTTAATTTTTTTGCTGTTAACTTGCTAAATTAAAAAGATTTTTTCCATGTGCAGTGTTTTGTTTAACAACTCAAAACATGGGGGGGTGACAGTAGCAAAGAATTTTTTTTTTTGTTTTATTGAGATTATCGTAAAAAATATTATCATACATATTTATATTAAAAGACATTTTATAGTAAATTTTGTTTTTTGTACAATTTCTTACTTCTATTTTTTTTATTATATTGATTATTTTTTCTCTTGTGTGACTTATTATCAGCAGTTTATATTTTGGATTATTCACCATAAAAACTGTCGCAGATTATACAATGTTTTTTTTTTTACTAAAGAAAAAAAAGGCTTTGCGGATAATACACCGCTGCGGTCTATATACTGGGAAATATTGTAACTTGAAATGTGTTTTTGACAGCAGGTACAGCGCTACTTATTTTAAAAGATTTAAATTTCTAACTGTAGGGAAGTGCAGTGTAAAAAAACATATTTGGTTTGAATATTTATTAAATTAAAATTAAGTATTTATTACATAAACTAATTTAACAAAAAAAAAAAGTCCTAATAAGATAACTTGATATATTAATAACAAATTTTCTTCATTTGGCAATGATTTAGTTAGGTTTAATTTTAAATCTCAGTTAGTAATGTTCAGTCTATTTTCTTTTTTGCTAGGAGATTGTCATCCATAGTAATACTCTTTCCATTAGGTATAAGGATGGAATAGCAATAAAAACATTCTCGCAATATTCCATAATATGGGATAATTAACAAGTTTGTCTTTTTGTAGCCAGAATAGCTGAAATCAGTTTCTAAACTGTTTCTTAAATTCTTCGCTAGTCGTTTTTCTGATCAGTTCCTCTTGTAATGACATCAGTTTCTTCAATGTTGCCATACAGATTGACTGTTCACTATAGTATTACCATAATCAAATCATCTTCAAATTTAGTTTCAAAATCTGAATAGAGGATATTTAACCCTTAACTTCGCAATTTTTTTAAATTTCTATAAAAATTATACCAGCTAGTTCTCAAGTAATAATAAAAGGGAAAAATATGAAACAAAAAAATTAAGCAGTTTTAAATTGAATTTCAGTCATTTTTTTTTGTTTGTTGCAGAAGCGCAACATTGCCCATTAGTGCTGTAAATTACAAAACTTTTTTTTATATGAGGATTTTATTATTCATCATAAAATGTTTAAATTTCTTACCTGGTAATTTATTTCATCAATAAACAAGAGGAAGCATAAAATATAATGGATTCTTTTTATAGCAAAAACACAGTTCTTGAGGCATCAGAGATTTTTATAATTGTTGTGATTTCTGGAAATAATGTATTTCCATTTAGTGACAAAATTAGCATGTATTTCGTTGCAGTAATCTTTTTTTTCTCAGACGAGTGATTTGTAGGTAATTAAAAAAAATATTGATTCTGTTAAATTAAAATAAATCATATGTTGCAGAAATGCAACAGTACAAAGTTAAGTGTTGAACATATATATATATATATATATATATTGGTTACAACGGCTAGTTGGAACAGTTTCAATACTCAGAAACCTCGGTAGATCCTCCTGGCTATTTGTTTATGTCAAATTGAGAAATGGTTAAAATTCCTGACGTCCAATGTTTTGATTCATTGGCTGAATTATGGCAAGAAAAGCTGTTCGAACCATTCAAATGTTAAAAAGATTTCTTTTAAAGAT
This sequence comes from Trichonephila clavipes, assembly GCA_019973935.1. Lineage (NCBI taxonomy): Eukaryota > Metazoa > Arthropoda > Arachnida > Araneae > Nephilidae > Trichonephila > Trichonephila clavipes. The sequence continues at coordinate 98,098 of BMAU01020622.1, forward strand.
TTAGAATAATTTAATTATACTAAATCTAATATTTCTCTACATAGTAATTTCCCAAAACTACCGTATTTTCCTGTATATAATCCGTGGATTATGTGTTAAAAAAGTTTCAAATTTCGTTGTGCAGATTATACGCCGCCGCGGATTATCTGAGAAAAAACATTCTCCATCAGAAAAGTTAACAAAGTTTTGAAAGAAATGCTGTTTCTGTTTTATAAAATAAATAATAGATGGCGCTTTCACGACTCGGCTGACGTATTACGGCCATAGTTAGTGTTTGTCCAATTACTTTCAAGAACGGTCGGTTCCTCGGAAGGAAATAGCAGTTACAAGTCGCTGGCGTCATTTACAACTTTGTCTTGACTAGAGGTGTTGCTTCCTTTGAAAGTTTGTATCATGATGAAGCGTAAGCGTGTTAGCTATACTACAGACTTCAAATTAAACGCTGTAGAGAAGGCTAACGAAGTCGGAAATCGAGAAGCGGCAAGATTTTTCAACGTTGACGAATCGAATATTCGTTTGTGGAGAAGGAACAAGACTAACTTCGAAAATTGCGATAGGCGTAAAAGGGCCGATCGTCGTGGAAAACCTCACTGGCCAGAATTAGAGGCAGAAATAAATAAATGGATTTTAAAAGAAAGGGACGATGGGAAAGCTGTCTCGACAGTTAGCATCAGAATGAAAGCCCGAGTTATTGCACGCGAAATGAATATTGTTAACTTCTCTGGTGGGCCCACGTGGTGTTACCGGTTTATGAAGAGAAACAATTTAGTCGTTCAACGGTCGGACAGAAATTACCTGATGACTGGGGAAAACAATCTGACGACTTTTTGACATTTTGCAAGCAAATTATTGTTGAAAATAATTTTACAGAGGATTTGATTTTTAATATATGGACGAAGTTCCATTATCATTTTATATTCCACCTACCAGGACCGTCGACGTTCAAGGAGCAAGATTATTCGCCGCCAAAACTGCCGCGGATTATACGATGTTTTTTTTTTACTCGGAAAAAAGGGCTCTGCGGATAATACGCCGCTGCGGATTATATACAGGAAAATACGGTAATATCTGACTATTTTGATATCTTTCGTAATGTTGAATTACCGTATTTTCCTCTATATAATCTGCGGATTATGCGTTAAAAAAGTTTCAAATTTTGTTGTGCGTATTATACGTCCCCGCGGATTATCCGAGAAAAAACATTCTCCATCAGAAAAGCTAACAATAAAGTTTTGAAAGAAATGTCGTTTATGTTTTATAAAATAAATAATAGATGGCACTTTCATGAATTGGATGATGTAGTTCGGCCATAACTAGTTTTTGTCCAATTACATTCAAAAACAAATTCGATTCCTCGGAAGGAAAAAACAGTTATTAATCGCTGGCGCCATTTTCAATTTTCTCTTGACTAGAGCTATTACGTCCTTTGAGTTTTCATCACATGTTGAAGCGAAAGCATCTATTTACACTGAAAACTTCAAGTTAAAAGTTATAGAAAAGCCTACTGAAGTCAGAAATCGGGAAGCTGCAAGGTTTTTCAATGTTGATGAATTGAATATTCGTTTGTGGAGAAAAAAGCAAGACCAAATTGGAAAATTGTGATCGACGTTAAAGAGCTGATCATCGTGGAAAACCTCACTGGCCAGAATTAGAGGAAGAAATAAAATAAATGGATTTTAAAAAGAAACAAGACAATAGGAAATCAGTCTTGATCTTAATTTTTTTTGCTGTTAAATTGCTAAATTAAAAAAGATTTTTTCCACGTGGAATGTTTTGTTAAACAACTCAAAACTAGCAAAGAATTTTTTTGTTTTATTGAGATTATCATAAAAAATATTATCATACATATTTACAAAGACGTTTCATAATAAATTTTTTTTCTGTGCAATTTCTTACTTCTATTTTTTAATTTTATTGTGTATTTTTTTTCTTATGACACTCATTATTGGCAGTTTATATTTTGGATTATTCGCCGTAAAAACTGCCGCTGATTATACAATATTTTTTTATTTTTACTCAAAAAAGGCTTTGCGAATAATACGCCACTGCGGATTATATACAGGTAAATACAGTACTCAAAATAATTTTTTCCTACTTTATTGTATAGTGTTTTTAGTATATTATTATTGGTATTTTTAATATGAATATTGAAAATTTCAGTTTAGTACTGAAGAAAAAAAAATGTTTGATGAATTGTTGCATAAAAATTGTTAATAGAACAATACTGAATATTTATTTTAAAATCCCGAGTTAAAACTGAAACCAACTCAAAAATAAAATTTTGTTAATTATGTGAAATTTTTCCTATTTTATCCAATTATCTTTTACATGTCATCTATAAGTAGGTCAGTTTTGTATAGTTTTACGGATTTATATTTCATTGTAATTTGAAATGAATAGGTTGATAAGATTTTAATGCATATTATGTTTCAATACTTTCTGTTGCATAACATTTACTAATAAACTTTTGGATGTTTTTCGTCCGTCGCCAAAAGCCCTCATGTAGCTGAACAGTGTATGACGTTAATATTCACTCACTCACACTCATTTGGATGTTTTTCTTCTGAAAATGTTATGATGCTAGAATTATTCACTCTATTATTTAACTATTTTTTAATTGTAGTATGCTGTACTTGAACCTTTATTTATAAATTGTATGCATGTCTATCCATATTGTAGAATGGAGGTTGTGTGGCGGTGTGATATCTATATGAACTTGTACCAACATCCCGCGAAAACGATCGTTTTGGCGTGATGGTTAGCGTACTTGCTTCATTCGTACGTTCGGAACGGAAGGTACTCAGATCGAATCGTCCCTCCGACAGTTGTATATGGTGTTAATCATGTGTATCAGTCATGATAGCTGTAAGAATTTTCTATAATTTGCTGATAATCTGACAAAGTAGTCAAAGGCTGAAATATCTGTATGGAATACCGTATTATAATGATTTTATTTAAAGATAGAAAATGAGAGAGAGAGATTGTGTGTAGCACATCTGTAATAGGTTAACTTTGAGAATTATACATTTTATTTATTCTTTCAGACCCTTTAATCCGTCAATGAGTGTTTCAAAAACTCCTTTCTGCACCATCTTGCAGTCATATCAGTATGGTCCAAATGGGTTGTTGCCTATTACTTAATGACTTATTTGCTCTAAGCATTATACAGTTATACAATTTTTTTGGAAATTTTTTCTAGTTTATAAAGTTTAAAATGCTTCAACAGGGCATTCATTATCCAACAATGTCTCCTTTGATCTGTAATAGCAATGCTGAGAAAAATTATATTAGTCTACAACTATATTGACTGTTTAAAAAGGTTATTTGTTGCAAGATGTGTGTTTATGTATGTATATATATAAATGCATGCTATGACGTCAAAGTTAGCAATTACTAATTATTAAATTTAATATTTTGCAATCAAAAATAATGATACTTAAAAAATTCCTTCATCAATTTTTTTTTTGAAAAAGGGAAATGCAAAATCCTTGTATCCTGTTGGATTATGCTAGTATTTTTATATGAAAACTTTTTATATTTATTGAATTCATTTTCATATGACTAAAGAGTATCATTTATGGGAAACCTTTTTTTTTTTTATTCTGTATCATGTAATTTTTAATTCTGATGCTTTGAACTCAAATCATGTAACTATTTTTATTTCAGTATCAGTGTGTGATGACGGAATGACTCTTCAAATACAAAATAATTATCATCCACTTCATTTTCATCACGTCCATGGTGAGAATGTCAAATTGTTAAAAAATGGAACTGTAGCCTGCCGATCAGAAGGATTTTGTAAAGGAATTGCTTTTAGTAACCGTCCTGTCACAGTTGGAGAACCTATATACATTAGATTCTTAGAAATATCATCAAACTGGAGTGGAGCTTTAAGAATAGGTTTTACAATGAATGATCCTACATCTATGAAATCAAAACTACCAAGATATGCTTGCCCTGATTTAACTTCGATACAGGGTAATTGGGCCAAAGCTATAGCTGAAAGAACGGCCAAAAAAGATTCAATCTTATACTATTATGTTGATCAAAATGGTGATGTCCATTATGGTATAGATTTAGAAGAACATGGTGTTTTTTTTGGTGGCGTTAATACTTCTAGCAAATTGTGGGCTGTGCTTGATATCTATGGGAATACTGTTGCTGTTGAGTTCGTTGGTAAGTAACCTTTTTAAGTTATGCTTTTTAAAATATTTCCTTTCACTCTATTACTAAGCAATTGCTATTTATACATACCAACTTGTACAAATGTATCATATGTAAGAAATAATTTTTTTACAAGAAGCCAAAAGTTTTGGCAATCCAATTTTCCTCAAACTAAGTTCAACAATGAACTCTTTGAAAATTATTAAACTTCCGGCAAGTAAATGTAATCTTTCAGGTATTTTAGATAAATTACATTTAAGATTCTAAAACTGAGTTTTAGACTGCAATCAAGTCATCCATAGCTTGGTGGCTAGTATAAATTATGGGAATAAAACAGCAGTTCTGTTTTGTATGAAAATTTTGTGATTTTTTTTCTTACTTTCTCGATGAGTTTCACTTTTAAAAATTTTCTAATGCAGTTGTAAGCATGTTGTTACCTATGCTATCTGATTGACAGCAACATCAGATCATGGCAAAGGTCTACATATGTGCCTGTCATTAGCCATAGCTTTAAGCACCATACAGGTGACAGTACAATTTGGCTCAATTCCATCCCAATTTTGAGGAAGAACACCTTGGAGGTGGACAGGGGCCTTCCACCTTTCTTCCCCTTCCACTAACCTCACAAGAGTACTTGTGGCTTGATGGCTATTTAGAGTACCCCCATGTTGCGCAGGCACTATACGTTTACAAACATCCATGCCTTCTCTGGGTTTCAAACCCAGGTCCAACAGCACAGCAGCAACACGTCACTAACCACCATACCAGATAGGGGACTAGTTGTAAACATGAGCATTTAAATTCTTATTGACACTTTTAAATAAGTTTTTTAAAGGCAATCCCTATTTTTTTAGAAAAGGAGCCTCCCCGAAAATTTTGATGCAGGGCCCACTCAGGACTTAGCAATGTTACTGATCAAAATACTTTAATTTTAGTATGCAAATGTGAGGAGTTAAGGTAGGTAGAGAAGTAATAAGTAGTTTGATTTTGGACAGATTGAAAATAAAAACATGTCAACTTTGAATACAAATACATGCTAAACATTCAGAATTCAAGTTAGTGAGTAATGTATTTTTTTTTTCTCTTTTAAGATCCTATAATAACTCAGATATGGCTTTGAACTGATAAGACCAATTTACGTATAGTGACTCATAAATTTTCTTGGAAATTCTATAGTTTTGTATTATTGGTATTTTCCCTTTAATTCTATGTCATGTAAATTTAAATGCTAAATTGGTGTGCTTGGTTACTTTCTTTTCTTTAAATATTGACTTAATGTTTAAAAATATCCCCTTTTTTTTTGTCAAAGTCTGCTTACTGAATTTATTTTGGTAAAATTTGTTAATTTTAGTTAATGTCTTCCTGCTCCTAAAATAAATACAGATGAAAAGTTTGTTATAAGTGGTCCAACTAAAAATAATGAAATATGTAACACAAGTTATAATTGAATATCCCATTGAAAAAAAAAGAATTGCACTAAATTGAATTGAAATAAAATTAAAAAATAGCATTTTGTAAATTTGACCAAATAAGTGTTTTATATTGCCAAGGAGTGCTTGTTATTCATTTAATCATACAAGACAATTCAACAAATGCTCAACAGAAAGGGATGAGATTCATTAGTGGCTGAGCCAACAAAATTAGTTGAATATTTTATTGTGCTATGTTTCAAGTTCAGCAGCTTGCTATAATCAAAATATTTATATGCACTCATTTAAGTTGGTAAATGTAACCTCTCATCCATGAAATTATTTTCTGTTGCCATAATATTATGCACATTGAATGATAGAAAACTACTACAAAGGGAATCATTTACTTATTTCATAAACATGTCTCTTCAAAATACAATTGTATGGGGGAGGGGAAATGTTATCTGTATTTTTTTAAAAAGCTTTTGCCTATCCTGAATCATCTATCGTTCCCACTAAGAAAGATCTGGTTAGTGTTGGTTTTTAACAGAAAAAATTATATTGTTATTCATAAGTGATGAAAAGATTATTTGCCTAAACTGCAATTTGGCATTTTTTATCTTAATATCTTATCTATAGATATTTTAATAATCTTTATATATATATAAATCATAGATTGTTAAAGAATTTTTTGAAATTGTATAGTAAAAAGAAATAAGAATCTTTTGAGGTTTTAAACTATTAATTGATGTTGCAACTGAAATTGTTAAGCATTGATCTTGTGGTTGCTAGTATTAAACTGAATTCTGTCTAGACCATTATGCAGATTGATGGAGATTGTTACTTGTTATGTAAAGGGACTTGAAAGTCCCATTGTAGCTTGGTGATTGAGTACATTTCAAATACTGATGTTTTTTTTATGCTTCAGTGTGTTTTAAAGTTATGTAGTTTAATGTCAATAGTGGTGAATTACTTAAACCTTTTTTAAATGTATGATTATTTAGTTTGAGTTAAAAAAAATCATATATTATACGAAATTAGTAATTGGTTAAGTAAAAAATAATTTTAAAAAATCCAGGTAGTATTACAGAATATTTTATTTTGAAAAAAATGCTATGTAGATTTTTTGCAACATTATGAGTTTATTGCTAAATTTTCTCTTCATGTAAGCAAATATTCATATATTTTTATTCAGTAGTATAGAAATTTATGAATTAAGTATAGCAAAGCGATAGCGATTTTTGTTATGATGCAATCAGTCTGTGAAAATCCTTTACAACATGGAAGTTTTCATCCATTTTTAGCGCTGCAACTTTTTTCATCATGGCCTATACCATCAGTCCGAATATCTTTTAACAGGACAGGTTTAGACAGTTCAAAATATAAGATATGGTTAATTTTTTGTGAAATTGATTTGCACAAATACACTGTTGGTCACTGTAAATGCAACACCAAGAAAGACAAGAGATAGCACAACAAAATTTATTTTGTAGATAACATGTTGACCAAGTATCAAATGATTAAATTTATAGACTTCTGTGAAGTGTGGTTCCTACCAGAATCAGTAGCCGTCATTGTTGGAGATCACCGCTGCCACACGCCTCTGCATTGATTCAAAGGGACTTTGGATGTGTTCTTGGGGTACAGCAGACCAAGCAGCTTCCACACATTGCCAAAGTTGATCTGGTGTGGCAGCTGGTGGTGTAATCTGGGTCAATCATTGAGCAACCATGAACTACATGTTTTCTATCAGCGAAAGATCCGGAGAGCAAGCCGACCAGGGAAGCAATTCAATCTGGTGATTGACGAAGAACCTTTGGACAATGCGTAACACATGTGGTCATGCATTATCCTGTTGAAATATGGCTGTGGCCAAGCCCTGAAGGTAAGGAAGGACAACTGGCTCCAACACCTCGGAGATGTAGTGCTGGCTATTTAAAGTACCGGCAATGCATACTAGAGGAGTGAGAGAGTGATATCCAATACTGCCCCATACCATAATACCCAGGGTAGGACCGGTGTGGTGGTGCATAACGCAGCTGTTCAGCATCCTCTCTGCACGGTGTCTCCAGACTCGAATCTGACCATCCTGGTGTTGCAGACAGATGCGTGACTCGCCAGTGAAGACAACTTCATTCCATTCTGCCGCCCACATCCGTCTTTCATTGCACCATTGGCTGCGGAAACATTTGTGGCTCTGCGTCAAGGGTAGACCAAGCAATGGACGTCTTGCAAACAGACCACTCTGCTGTAAACGGCATTGAATGGTACTCGCAGACACTGAATGATGTGTTACGGGCTCAATGTGCTGTGTTATGGCTCGTGATGTGACTGAGTGATCAGTGACTGCCATGCGCACAATTTGGCTGTCCTCATGTGAAGTGGTGCACTGAGGTGGATGCGATCTACCAAGTCGGTCCTTCGTACCCTCCAGCATCCAACGGTCACATATTTGCATTACAGTTGTTTGGTTTCGTCCAACACGACTACAGATTTCCCTTAAAGATAATCCACAATCTCGGTAGGCCACTATCCTTCCTCTGTTGAACTCGGATACTTGATCAAAAGCTGACTGCTGTTTTCTATGAGACATAACTGATCGTTTTTTGAAAAACCACAAGACAAACACAATGGCCGAACTTGAAATTGTCGGAATCTTCAAGCCTTAAATAGCGCTTTGAGGTGGCGCCACAGGTGCGGGTGATGTGTGTCTGCACTGAAATTCTAATCATTTGCATATCTCACCTCTAATGTATGTTGTAAATTTCATGTTATTTGCATGCTTCCTTCAGAGTGTTGCATTTATGGTGGCCAGCAGTATATAATCACTGTATTACTCACGATGCCAATATCAGGCTCATCAGATAAGTTGTCAACACCTTGTTTACCAGAATATGTTTCAAAACTATAAGTATATCCAGAGATTGAACATAAAACAAACAACTTGAAACCCCATTTAGGGGTTTGTTGGGTAAATATTGTTTCATAAAATGAGCTCCTTTAGTTGAACGCATTTGCTCATTTAGATAGAGCCTTTAATCAAATAGTGCAGCACTGACAAACAATTTGTTGAAATGTACTACAACAGGTTTTATTTTATGAAGACTATCATGGTTTGGGTTTCCAACCAGCTCGTGCTGTGCATTATTAAAATAAATGATGGATCTTATTTTCTCAAATCTATTTACTGTCATCATCTGTCGTATGTGATCAAAGCCATATTTACTCCAGTGAGATCCAACATTTGGGTTATTTTATTACACATTGGATTGTTAACATTATTTAAAAAAAAAATTAAGTTTTGTTTTGTAGGGAAAAAAGGAAAAGCTTTTGCCTCCTTTCATAATCTAAACTTTTTTGTTGCTTATTACCATTGTTTTTGTTTCATTATTACCACTGTAAAAGTAAATTATTGCTAAATTTATGAGGATTGAATTCAGTATACAAAATTTTAAAAAATGGTTCTTGATCGAAAATTTCTTTCAAATGTTTTGAGAATTCACAGACAAGGTGTATAAATTCCTATTGGAAAGATGTTATTGCATTATGGATAGGCATTCATATGTGAAGGAAGATTGTTATGAAAATTATTTTAATAATTTGGTCATGCTGTATTTTTTTTTAAGATTATGAAACTTAACCCTTCAACAGGGAATTTTTTTGTATAATAAATTTTTGAAGGATTCTTATTCCATAAATTTTAGATGTCGTTATATTCCTAACATGCAATTTTTTTCATACTGCAATTTAAAGTGGTATAGTAATTTCAATTGTCACTATCTATTCTGTTTTACTGAAAAGGATTTTTCTAAAAAAAAATTTCTAAATATTTAATAAAAAAAAATGTATTTATCACATTCACTGTAAAATTAAGAATGTTTATATTTTTTCTATAAGCAAATGGAAAAACAAAGTGATAAGATTATTCTTTTCTCAGCATCTTTAGAAATGTTTCGAATGAGAATGAAGCACACATAGGTAACACAAAAATTTAATTGCAAATAAATTACAATCACCTGTGTGTGTGTGTGTGAATTATATTAATTTTTTTTCTTCCAAATATCATTATTGAAAATGCTTATTTGGTATAACTTTAAAATATGAGCAGTCTTAATCATCTTTAGTAGAAATAAACAAAATTTGACAAAAATGGAGTGGATGAAAATGACATGTCACTAATTCTAGAAGAAGCATGTTGAAAACTCTTGTCACAAATTATGGTATTAATATTTTGGTATGGAATTGTTCAGTACTGTCTGTTTTTTTTACAAATTCTTATTTCGTACTTAATTTACAATGTTTTATTATGTACCTTATGTATTTCTGTGATACTTTTCTTCATTTTTTGGATATTGTTTTATGTATTCCATGAGTATTTATAGTTAATGTAGTCATTTTTTTAGATCCAAACACTCTGAATCCCGAATACATCAGTGATTCTTCACACAACAATGGCATTTTAACCAGAAATGAGATCCAGAATTCTAAAGCAAGGCATTTTCAAATAAATCAGTTACTGTGCTTTCATGGTATCCATGGGAAAAATGTTTCATTGGATTCAACTAGGTAACATTTTAATTTTCTTGTTATATGCAATATTAAAGTATAATTTTTTTTAATTAAAAATTGTGAAAGCTAGGAAACCTTTAAAAGTGTTCAAGCTTTGTTGCTGGGGAATTTTTTGTACTTAAAGCTATGTTTAAATACTCTTTAGAAGGAAAATCTCTTATAAGCATTTAAAAACTAAAAATTATTTTCTTATTTTGTCACCCTTTCACTGAATATTTATCCTGAATTAAGAATTCTAAATTCTTTACTACTGAAAATATTTTTTGAGGAATTTGTACACAAATTGAACTAGAACTATCATTGAAAAAAGTAGTTTTGAAGTCTAATTAGTTAAAATTCAATCTAAAATTTTAAAGGAATTGTTTCATATTTTCTGAATTGTTATTAAAATTAAGGTAGTTTATATACTAAGAAATAAGAAAAAAAAGACAATTATAAAAGTTTGTTTATTAAATTATTTTGTTTTATGTTTAACTGTACTATTCAATCTATAAAACTTTTTGATAGCTCAGTAATTCATGATAATAAATACTGTTTAAATTGTGTGATGTTTTCATTGTAAATCATATGCACAAGTGCTGTAACTTTCGTATTTATGAAATGGTGTGTAAAATATAGATTCAATGCAGAAAGATTGGAAAAAAAGTTTTAAATACTATTGTAATATTTAAAAAGTTTTAAAGTGTGTGTTAGAAAAGCCAACTTTTAATAACTATCTAGAAATTGTCAACACTATTAAACATTATTATATAATTTTGAACTATTTTAAATGATTTACCTGTGTGTGATGTCTTATTTGTATTTTATAGGACTCTAGCCTCTAGAAAACAATGGTCAAATAGTCTTGCTTATGTATTTACAGAATGCTGCTTAAAATTAGAAGAAAAAGTTGTAGTACAAATTTCTCGAACTAATCCTAAATACAATGGTAGTTTATTATATGGAATCACTTCTTGCAATCCGTCAACTCTAAATCCAAATCTTCTTCCTGAAAATGCTGATGATTTGCTGGATCGTCCAGAATATTGGATTGTGAGAAATGATTCTAATTCTTATGAAGTTGGAGATACTGTCGTCTACAGTATTAGCACTGAAGGTACCATGAATTTAATTATACTTAAACAAAGTACTTTCTGGTTATTCAACAAGGATGTTAATAAATTACTTCAATGCATTTTAAATTTCTGAACTATTTACAAAATGGAACACATTTTATATAGGTGTCTTATGTAAATTCTCCTTTGAGATTCTAAAATTATGTTACATTTTTTCAATTTTAATATTCTGCTCTTAGTATAGTTTCATTGGAATATTCTTAATTTAAAAAGAAAGAAAAAGTTGTCTCAAAACATATAATTTTAAAAATGCGGTTGACTGATATCGGGGCACATAATCTCTGAATCCCATATCTTTAAGGATATTGTAGAGCTTTATAGATAGAGCTTGCCATGATTAGTGGGTAATTACTAGAATTAAAAAATAAGTTTAAGAAATTTAAAGTTAAGAATTTAAGATTGCGACCTTGTTAATTTTTAAAATAAAATTGCTGGAGCTAATTGTGTTGTCTGTGTTGTAAAAATAAATGTATGAAATAAAAATTAAAAAGTGGAATCTGTGTTGTCAGAAGCCGGTTTCGTTACCGGAGCTAGCGAACAGATAACTTAATCATTAAGATGTGACGAGTTAACACGCTCGGCGTCCGAGAGAATACGGCACCTTGCTTAACTTTAAAAATAATTTTTTTTAAAAAATATTATTGCAATTTGAAAATTTCATTCAAGTGTGTTATACTTAGGTGAAGTGATTGTTATGATAAATAGTGAATATAAGTCATCAAAGTTTCATGTGGACCCTACTCAACCCCTCTGGCTTTTCTTCAATTTAATTGGATCTGTCTCAGAGATTAGTTTAATAGGTAAATTTTTTTTCTTTACTCATTTTTAATCAATGTACATTTTTCTTGGAATTTCAAAATTTATTGGAAATATTTGAAGAAGCAGAAAATTTTTGATTTACTATTTAACAAAATTTGTATGTAAAAGCAAGCTTTTAGTGACTACATGTTCAACTACTCATTGATTGTTATAATTTAAACATTGTACATTTATGTGAAAAAATTGTTATAAATCTTTCAAAATCAAAATATGGAATTGTTAAAATCTTGCTTTAATAAGTTTAGTCCCCATGTTTATGTTAAAAGTTAGTTTCAAACTGAGCATGACATTTTAAACAATGTAACATTCTGTAATGTGTAACAAAATCTTAGAATTAAAGAAAACAGTCAAGTTGAAAAGAATGGCTCAAACGGATACCGTTGTATATATATTGGTATTTAAATAAAATATGAACTGAATTGTTAAAGCCATTGAATAACAATAAGCATATATCCCAATTGCAATAACATCATATAAGAAATCTATAAATGGCTTGTGCATTATTTGATCTTTCATTATTTCATGAGATTCATGTTAGAAGTTTTTAACTCTGATTATGGACTCTTTGGATGCAGGATGTAGATGTATTGGGCATACGATTTCAGAAATTATGAAGCAGTTCTACATTCGTCAATCCATCCAATTAGTTCGCAAGCATACATATTTTCACGAATCTCCTTCCGCTATGGGCATCTGCATTGGCTGACCTCATCTACTTGGCAATGTCTGTATAGAGTAAAGTGCTAGCCAACATGTACATGTCAGTATAGCCATAAACAATTTTGGGTGTTCTATGTAGACATGAAAGCCCAGTGGCTGAATGGTTAGTGCATGGCGCTTCCACACCACATGTCTGAGGTTCAAACACCTTGCTGGGCAAGGTTAACTTGGCCTTTCATCCCTTCAGTGGGTCGATAAATGAGTACCAAGCTTGCTTGTGAACGTAACACTGGGGGTTTCGCGTCAGACTGACCACCTGACCGGAACATCTGCTCTTGCACCTCAGGGCCCAGGGTCGCATATACTGAGTTAAGCACAGTAGGCCTTGGCTCTCATGGGCTGTTGTGTCACTGAGTTAAGTTATATAGACATGTGTCTGTGAGGCCAGTGTTGCAAAGTTTGGTGTTGATAAGATATAGCAGCAGAAGATCAACTCTAATGCTCTTCCTATTACTATGTCGATGACTGCAGCACTTCTGCTGGTTTGTGAACTTTTTGTTTAGACCCTAGCTGACTAGAAAAACTTTTGGGTTGAGTGAGTTATGATTTCAGTTGGTAAGAGCTGATGGTAGGGTTTAAATGTGACACAGACCCCACTAGGCTATAGGCCTAAGTTGTCCACTATGCTCTGAAAGCTGGTAGTGAGATTCTATGTTGGGGGATTGTTTTTACATGGCATGAACTAAATCCTTATCAAATTCAACCATTCATTAAATGTAAATGTTGCCAGAACAAAGTCATTTACAGTTGAGTTTGGGAACATAGTGGACAATTCCAGCAAATAATTTTACCATGTAGATTGTCATACATAGGCTTGTTTGAAAGGACAATATGTGAACAAAATCTTGTTTCTGCAGCGTTTGAAGTAGTATGATGATGGCTGTAGAAGTATGGCTGGTGAACATTTTTTTCAGGAAACCCCATGACTTGTTGTGTCAATGTCATGCCAAATTGTGTCACTAGGTTGACCATAAGGTATTCAATATTGGGAGGTATCAAATGGCTTTTGGAGCTTAAATTTACTCTTTGTAATATGTTTGTCTTCAGAAAGCTCATTTATTTGATCCTTTACTCCTTTGAATTAAAATCACAATCTTGGAATAATGTTTTAAAATCTCTCTCGCACATATTTTGAATAACATTTTGTTTTATAAATTATTACTTGTGAAAGTATATTTTGCTTTTTAACTGTTCCATCAGGTATACAATTTAGTCTGAAAATTATTCTGAAACATTCCTTGTATTTTGATTATGAAAAGGTCAAATTTATAACTATTGGTTGTTTTCAATAAAAACTGCTTTAAATGTAATTCATTTAGATCTTCAAAATATCACCACTAAAGGGAAAATTGCACTTCAAACTTCATAGTAACGTAAAATTAGAAATAAATATTGCCCACTTAAATGTTTACTTCTGTAAAAATCCTTTAAAGAGAGATGTGTCCCCCTTCATATGAAAATGAAAATACATATGTACTGGTGTGTTCCAGGTTGATAAGTTCGAATCATTGGTGGTTGGTTCTGCATGATGTGTCTGTTATTTCATTGACAACAAATCATTAAAATGATTATAAATTTAATGTCTGAGTACTTGTGAACTAACTCTTTGGTGTCCAGAAGATCTCTGATCTCAACAAAACAAGTATGCACTAGCAGCATCTTCTCTATTTAAGTGGGTTCAATCACTGGTGTGAGAACTTAAGAAGCAATTTTTCCCTTGTTATTCTGCAGTTTCTTTTAGCCATGTTTGTTGAATTTGCAGCAAATCTCAAAGTGTCTGTTGTCCTTATTATAGTCTCACACTATTTGTACCAACTGCATAAAATTTGTTTTCACTCATATCACTTGTGATGTTTTATTCTCAATATTTGCATAAAAGTTACCTTTAATCTGAATATGATGTCCATTTTACTAATTGCAGTAAGCTCTTTTATAAAACGTAATGGCTGCCTGGTTAAAAATTGCATCATTGTTTAAATTTTACATACTAGTTTACACACACTAACATAAAAAGCCATACATCAAGAAGGAACTATCTGAATGAACCAAAAGTAATTACATGTATTGAAAATGAAACGCTAACAGAGTATCCTAGAAATTGAATGTTTTATTATTAGAGAAATGCTGCTGTAAGAGCTACAAGAATCAATATGTTAGCCCACTGTATCTGATGATTTTCTGACTGGAAGTTGCTGGAGTTGGCAGATGTTCTCTTTGAGATTGCTTGCCAGATGTACCAGTTGGTGAGCTAGTTCAGTGTGTTCCTAGGAGGAGCCTGCTCATCATAGCCAAACTTGTGCTCTGTTGGGGAGAGATACGTGGATCGCACCAGCAAGGGAAGTGTTGCAGAAGCACAATGACAAGCTGTAGAAAGGTGTCGTGTGCATCAGTTGGGGATTATTCTATAGAAATATAAGCCCAAGTTCATATGAAAGGATGGAACAACCTTATGGGGCACAGAATCTCGTCAATGTACTGCCATATTGTAAAGATGTTTTTCATGATAGCCAAACGGTCCTCCTATGAAATGAAATGAAACCTCGTACCATAATATGTGGTTAGGCAGTATAATGGATTAGTCAGATGAGTATCTTGATGCTATCCTGGATGTCTCCAGACAATTCTTCACTGGTCATTAGGCAATTTTGGAGGATAACTCTTCATTGAAAATAATTCTACTCCAATCTGACGTTTTTGTCTAACTGTACCCTGTACCACTACAAATGGACTCGGCAGTTTGCAACAGTGAGTTCAATCGGTACAGAGGCCTGCTCGATCTCGGCCCCTATTTGAATTGCTTATCAATAATCAGGGCAGTTACTGGTGTCCCATCTACTTGTCAGATCCGTCATGAAACTGCATCAAGGGCTGTGAGCATAAGACCCAGATCCATTTTAATAACCCCTGATTTTATCTAAATTATGTAATTCTAATTGAATTCTTTTAACTATTTAATTATTTCTTTTAAAGCCTTATTTTCTAATTTCTTAACTAGTATTGCAGTTTGATTTGCTCTTACTCATAGCTACTCAATGATAGGTCAAGCTTCTCTTCCCCATTTAAATGTAAAAATAGATGACCATTCTGGTAAGACAACCCCAGAACCTCCTCTCGACACCAATGCATCCTAACTTTTCCCATCCAAGTTTTTCTCATCTTACACTCAGATTTTTTTTCTTTGCTGCAACCGGATTGGTTAGGCTTGCCCCGCTCACTCCCAAACATGAAATCTTTCAAAGTCCTAATTTTTTCATCCAAATTTAATTTCCATTAATAAATTTATTTTCATTAAATTATTTCATATTCATACAACTTTTAAAAAGGACAATTTGAAAGCATATTAAATCACTCAGAATTTCATAATTGGAGATAAAGGTTCTAAAGAACCAAGCGTTCCACCCATCCCAGTACCAGGGGCTCTAAACACCAATCTGAAGATCACTGTTCTTGCGCTATGTTGTTGTTCTTGGTCGACCACTACTTTCTTGATATGGTAAGGACACGGTTCATCTATTCTTGCCAAAATAATCAAAAGGTAGTATTGATTCATCCCAAATGGAAAGCATACCTGCAATTTTTTTCTATCCTCTTTCAATGGCGGCATCTGCTCATATTTAACCGAAATCCATCTACAAACATTGGTACAGCCCGCAAATTGTTATGGAAATTATACCTTAACATTAGAATATTTTTGTCATCAGAATGATGACAAATTGTCATCATTCATTGTGCTGGTGGTCCAGCTAGTTGATTATTCGCTGCTAAAAGTTATTGGCATATTCTCTCACTAATAGTGGGAGCTTGGAGGTTCATTAGTTGAATCTTTCATAATTACCTAATTAGAAAGTGCTAGAGAAGTAAACATTTCAGAATGAATAACAGCCATTTAATTGGCAATAAGCTGAGTTAAACGCACAATTTAAAATGGGTTAAAAGATAAACTAGTGTGTGTGAGAAGAGTGGATGCAAACAATAAATTCCTTCATAATAATATAAACACCCATCTCCACACAGGAGGGAGTTAATTGCGACTTCCACTTTCTGATAAAAACTAAAGAACAGTTTTGTAACCAATGGACATGACGCCAGGAGCTGCCGCGTAAATTTATACATATGCAATTTCGTCCTCTTTTAATAACTTCTTTTGCCTTTCATGTTATGAGTGTTTGTGCGCATGTGTAATAGAAAATGTAGTTGTATAAACTGTAAATGAAACAAGAACATAAAGAAAAGAGACAAAAGGTGTATTTTAATAAAGAGAACTTTTTAATGCTTAATCTCTAAAAAATTTGAATTCCAAATTTATCAATGGAATTATTTTCCTTCAGCATTTAACTGACATATTCTTTTTTACTTTCTAAATACCTGAAAACTTTTTGTTTAGTTACCGTATTTTCCTGTGTGTAATCCGCAGATTATGTGTTAAAAAAGTTTCAAATTTTGTTGAGTGTATTATACGTCGCTGCGGATAATGTGATAAAAAAACATTCTACACCAGAAAAAGATTACAATAAAGATTTAAAAGAAATACCATTTATGTTTTATAAAATGAATAACAGATGGCGCTGAAAGCTTTTGCGACTCGGTTGATGTATTTCAGCTACAATTAGTTTTGTTCAATTACGTTCAAAAACAAATTCGGTTCCTCGGAAAGATATTACAATTGCTAGTCATTAGTGTTATTTTGTATTCTGTCTTGACCTAAGCTGTTTCGTCCTTAAAATATTCAAATTTATATATTGTCATGTTGAAGCAGAATGGTGTAAATTACAAGGCTGAACTTAACATTATCGAGAAACTGCAAGATTGCTTAACGTCGATAAATCAAACATTCAATTATGGAGAGAAAAAAACTAATTTTGAAGAATGCGATGGAGAGAAAAAAACTAATTTTGAAGAATGCGACCCAACGCTTTTTAATTATTTACTCAATGAAGCTCATTTTGTTGAGAATGTTAAAAATGCCCTGAAGTCTGCACTCGCAACTAATACATGCAGGACTGACAAAGACATTAAAGCCTTTAGACGTCAGAGACAACAGTATTTTAATCGAAAGTTCAGAAATTTTGGAAACAATGAATGTCTGATTTTAGAAGAGTTGTATAAAAAATTTTTTTCTGTACAATTTATTACTTATGATTTTTAATCATTGTGTATTTATTTTTAAATTTTTCGTACACTGCATTATAGGCAGTATATATTTTGAATTCGCCGTAAAAATTGCTGCGGATTATGTAATGCTTTTTATTTTTATCTTCGGGGGGAAAAAAGCCTTGAAATCCCCTGCCGTAGATTATATACAGGAAAATAGGGTATCTGTTACACATGTAAAGCTGCTTTATATGAATGCTACCTATGTCTTACTGGTGGCTGATAGGGAGTTTTGAAAATTGGGTATCTATATCTCTAATAATGTTAAACTAAGATTAATTATTTATAATGTAGAATCATGATACAGGAAATTTTTTTTATTACAATTAGAATAAGCAAGGAATATAATGTAAATTGTGTGATGTACTTTTCATGTTTTGGTTTTGATCGACCTTTGTAATTTGTTTTCAGAAAGGTATCAATATATTTTCATATCTGTTAGATCTGATTTGGCACTTGTATTGTATCAAATATTAATGTGCCTATATTTTTATTATTTGTGCTGAAGCATTTGAAATTAATTAAAAAAATTTTTTGCAGTTGTCTTTTATTGACTTTGATAAAAAGAGATAAGTATATTTTTGTGTTTGTCCTGAAAAAATTAATTTGAAATGCATGATGTGCTTAGGTTCATCAGTTTCTGACACTTCTGGCTCTGATATTGCTAATCACTTGGAGGGAATGAAAGTGTCACTTCCTGAAAATTCTAGTGGAAAGCCTGGAACATCAGGTTAATGAATTATTTTTTTGTATTTTCATTACTAAAAAGTACTGGATTCATCCTTTTTGTGTAGTTAATTTTGGATATCAATAAAATACTCTAACTTGGAAAATATTTAATGAGAGTTTGAAATTATATTGCATAAAAATTCTTTTCATGCAATTATGTTTAAGAAATTTGTAGTAATTTAGATCACAACGGATTGTGAGTCGTATAGTTATGGGTATTGGTTCTTTATAAAAGCATCTGTAGTACAGTTACAATTATTTTAACAATTGATTAAAATTCATATGATCATTCTTCTCAGCTGTTTTGTATAGCTTGCAAATGGTAATTTTTTTAGGATATTTTTTCTCAGTCAAACGTTTCCAATTCCGATCAAGAACATGAAATTTGCTAAATATATTTGAACAGTTAAAAAAAAAATTATAATTTGGAATTTTCAGTTTTATTCTATCCTGAATTCTTCCAATATAATTATAAATTAAAAGTCAATTAATATAATTTTTGGTGTATAACTGCTGTGATTGATTTTGAAGTTGATTTAATTTAAGTATCTATTTTTCTTGTGAAGTATTTAAAATTTATAATTAATGTATTGTGCACTGTAATATATAATACTGCACATTTATTTTCATTTGCAAGTGGAAAGAGAAAAGATGTACTTTAAGTAATGATGAGTGTTTTAAAGATGACATATGAAACACACACACATTGTAGTAGTGAATGGAATTGACAATTTATGAATTAAAATGCACATGCTGAAATAAGTTTTCTTAAACATCAGATGTGTTGAAAGTTGTTTGAGAGCGAATTAAATTTTAGTCTAATACAAGTCTTAATTTTTTAACCACATTTTTTTAACCCTTTATCTACCACATTATGATTTACTGCAGTTTTTTTTCAAGCAATATTTTTTTTTAATCACTACATTGAAAATTAAGGGATATACATAAAAAAAAACTCAACTTTGGGTAATTTAACTCGTTAGAGATAATTTATTAAAGATAATCAACTGTAAAATTAATACTACTGATTATACACTGTTCACTTAAATTAAATAGTCAAATCGTTTTCAAAGTTCTTCATTTACATACAAA
Organism: Trichonephila clavipes; assembly: GCA_019973935.1. Taxonomy (NCBI): domain Eukaryota; kingdom Metazoa; phylum Arthropoda; class Arachnida; order Araneae; family Nephilidae; genus Trichonephila; species Trichonephila clavipes. The sequence continues at coordinate 117,866 of BMAU01020622.1, forward strand.
ATAAGTAAGACACTTAAATTTTGACATTGTCATTTTTGTTCCAAAAAAATAGTTAAGTCTTTCAATGTGGTGAAAATGCCGTCGGCTGAAAACGCAATTCTGCTATAAAACTATTCGGCTTCCCCGCTAAAATACTCGTCATAGAACCAGTGCTGCCATATAGCTTGGAAGAGTGGATTAAGAATATTCCTGCTAAGTATCGGTAGAGTATTCGTAAAAATGGTTATTCTATGCAATTTTAAAGTAAGTGGTACTTAAATGTACCATTGGGAGAGAGATAAAGGGTTAGAGTATTCATTACATTATATAGGTTGAGGAATCAAGTAAACAAATGGGGGTAAACTAATTGGTTTCAAAATTTTCTTTGATTTGATTTTTGATTTTTGAAATGTGTATATTTTCACCAGAATTGCTTTTCTTTTTTTTTTTTACTGAGACATGTGAACTCCAGGCCTCAGAAGTAATTTGTCAATTCTTTATGCACATTAATATATGATTTCGTTAAACATGTTCAGCAATAATATCAATTATGAGCCCTGCATTCTTTTGCAAGAATCTTTTCTCAAAATTCGATATTTTGATATAATTTATAGCGTAATTGTTTTGTTCTGCGATATATTTGTGTTAAAATATTCGTCTACAAAATGCTTGAGATTATGATTTTAACTCCTAACCCTTTTTTCCCTGAATATAACGTTTGTTTCTTGATGGTACATTTATGTATCGATCGGGACGAAAAGATTACTATCATCTCCATGACATTTATATCATATTGCATTTAGGTCAAACCTACAGATAGGATTTATATTTTTAAAATTATAATATACTAATTTGCTGTATTTCTAATTTTTGGACTTTTTCTTGATATTGTATTTCATTAAACTAGCATATGTTGTGTAGCTAAAATAAGTTCACACAGTCTTAACTGTGCTGAAGAATTTTATGCCTTTTCTTTGTTTTTCCTATTGTCTGCTTATGAATCTGGGATAAGCTCCTGAAGTGTTTTTTTTTCCTTATAATTTTCATCAGTACAGTTGATTCATAATACTAGGACCACTTGCATTATTTCCTGAGTAGCAGCTTTTTGCACTTAAAACAGCACTTTAGTCTGATTTACATATCCAAACGTTCTTTTAGATTTGTGTGTTCTCTTAGGTTTTATAGGTATTCAGCATTGGGAAGTTTGGGGGCCACAATTGCAGGTGGAAGCCATCCTCATCTCCATGGCATGTGACATTGTCCTGTTGAAAGACCCTGTATTTTTCTCAGGATACAACATTGCCCTGTACTTGATTGGCTATGATTGATAAGTTTGCACTGCTGTTAAAAATACTTTCAGATGCATGACGTTTCGAATTCATGCCAAGAAAACAGACCCCAAACAAAGCTACCAACAAGCCTGCCATTTTGCTTCATGATCAATAACTGATGATCATGCCTTTTTCAAAATCTGTTACATCGTATGGTTTACCCATTTTGGCAACTTTTGCTGTGCAAGCATGTTCTCTGGAACATGTATAAAGGATTGCAAAGGACTGCTTTGTCTGTTTTATCTATCATTACTGTAATTGTAATGATAGTTGGTGTAATCATAATAATTTAATTGTGTGCACATATTGGAGCTGTACAAAAGTGCAATCTATGCAAATCTCTAGAGCATAAACTGATCACAAAATGTTATGAATATTCTAATATTTTGAATTTCCTCTGGGAATATTTTAATTTTTTGAATAATTGAAATATATTTTAAATTGTAGAATAAATTCTTTAGACACATGCCAATTAATTATGAACACTTTATAATTTTATACTTCTCTCATTCCTTCTCACTGTTTGTTTTTAGATATTATGTATTTTTGAAGACATTGTAGTGTCTTTTGGTTACTCTGATATGTTGAATTGGAGTTGTATGTGTGGGCACATTTCGTGTAATGTATTGAATTATTTTCAAACATTAAGGTCTTATTCAAAAAGTTATTATTAACAAGTTTTGAGAACAGTATCGATTCATTTTGGTGATAAAAATGTGTTCTAATGCAGTAAAAGTATATGAAAATAATTTATTTCAGTTGAAATGGTGAGAAAAGTTAATTCGTTAACACCATATGCTGACATTAAATAATTTGATGTATTATGTATGTTGAAAAATGTAAGAAATCAATGTGTTTATATTTTGTTGATATTTTTAAATAAGCCTAACACTTAGCATCTTTGATTAATTAATGTAATTTCACACGTACATGTCTGTAACTATTCATCTTGGCTATTTTTCAAGGGAATTTATATATTTTTGCCAATTGCTAACTAAAAATTCTGTAATGAAGTTTTAAAATGCTTCAGGATACATTCTGAAAGGATTTTAAAAATTCAGGAAATTTCAAGATTTCATTCCACTATTATTTTTTAGTGATGATATAATGTAAAGAAAAACAATTAGTTATAGGTAGTCTATTTTAACATAATTTTTGGAGCATGTATTTTTAAATTTTGTTTAATATAGCTTTATGTGCTCAATACAGTAAAAAAAAAAAAAAAAAATTTAATATTTGTTTTTTTTTTCAGGTCAGCATACTTGTAACGAATGTGTTATTTGTTTTGGGGAACAAGTTGATTGTGCTATATATCGTTGTGGACATATGTGCATGTGCTACACATGTGCATCAAAATTAAAAAATAGTGCTAATGATCAGTGCCCTATTTGCAGAGAAGTTATTGAAGATGTTATAAGAGTATATAGATAATTATATTTTTTGATTGATGTGATATCAAAAAGTTCAATGAATTTTATTGATCCAATTTTGGAAATTTGAAATATTTTTATGAAATTCTTGTAAATAGAGATAATGTTTATAAATATATTGTCTGGTCATATTTTTTGGAATTTTTAAATTCTGGTTTGAAAGGTATTGAGTGTAAATTATTTTAAAGATTAATCACAAGCATAATTGAACTCTATTTTGACGTGTTTTAAAAATAATATACTTCTGATTTTTTAATGTACTTTCTAACATTAATCTGAATAATTAGTTCATAATTGCTGATATTTTTATTGTGAACTTTTCATTTTTCTTGTATCAAAGTTAATTTTTTTTGTGTGTATACAAGATGATTTTGCAACAGACATTGAATAAATTTAAAAATTGTATGATGGTCTTGTATACTTTTGATTCGTAAAGTAGAGCTTGTGTATTGGTCTTTTAATGTGATAAATAAAGCAAAGTATTAACTGTGAATATTATTTTTCACCTATTTTTAAAGGTATATAAAACATTATTTATTATGGTGTGTTTGTTTAAAATCTAGCTGTGCATATAAATCCTTAGGAATGCGACACTTTTTTTGCTACTTTCATCTTTATCCTTTTCTTTTTAAAATGCTTTTAACTCTCATGAGATATTTTGCTGTAATTATTTATTACTATTTGTGATATGCATATTTGATATTTTTAAAGCTTAAAGGAAGCTTTATAAATGTGACATTTATACAGAGTGAAGTGTTGACTCTATTATCATACATCAGTTATAATACCGATCTAGATGGACATATCAACTCTCTTTTAATATTGTGAAAAATTTAGTATTGACAACTCGCTCTGTTTAAACAAAAATAAACTGAAATTAACTTATTTCTTGTTGTTTTTGCACTTTTGTTATTTGGTGCTTTGAAGTTTCACTCATATAATTTCTTGGTAATGATAAAATTGCCTTAAAATTTTAGAACTACTGTAAAATCCGACATTAATGTGCACTTTTAACACAAAAAAATGAGATAGAAATTTACGGATGTGCATTATACGCTGGGTATAAAAAAACAGCCCCAAAAATAAAAAGAGGAGCATAAAAAAATTATAGATTTCTACATAGATCGGAATACTATTTATTTGAAAGAAACGACATACCTTATGAAATTAAAGGATTCTGATTATAAAAGTATACTATTTTTTCTAAATCCTGGGATAATACCTCGAATAAATGACTTTAAAACAACCAGCATTGTACACGGATATTTCTCCTTTCTTAAAAATGGGGGGTGCACATTATACAGCGGAATATACCTAAAAATTAAAAAATGCAGCTTGAAAGTATAGGTGCGTGCTTATACGCTGGATTTCATGGTACATAAAATTCATTCAATTTGTAAAATGGTGCTGAATTTAGTATGAGCATTAGACATAAAAAAAAGATTTTTTAATGTAATTGTAAAAACTTCTAATATATTAATCAAATCCTGGAGGGCGTACTGTAGTTAAAAATTAGTGAACAACTATATTTTTATAAAATTGTGGAAATTCAACCACAAGTATGTAGGAAAAAGAATGTTATTCAGACTCTATCCTAAGTTATGTATAGCTAAACACAATTGAAATTGCAGCTGATCATCTCATTTTTAGGGCATTGCTTGAAGGTAATACACATTTTGCAAGGATGATGTAATAGATAAATTTGCATGCATTGTAAGGATGTTTTCATATTTCTTGCATCATGAGAAGGAATACAGTGTAGACTCACGATTTTGACAGCTCTTAATTATATCTTTTGATTCTGAAAGTACTACATCTCTCTTCCTAGAGATGTAGAATTTTTAGAAACAGAATTATGAGTGCTGAACATTTTTCATTTTGAAAAAAGAAGTGAAACATAAGTCAAGAAATACTTGGGTTCAGTCCTAGGAGAGCCCACACCCTTGGTGCGAATTATTTTGGTTGGCGATAATTACGCCATCTTGGTAACCCTACTTTAGATATGGTAAACCCAACTATTTCTGGAATTTTCATATTTTGTCGGCAGGCATTTTGAATTTCATCATTTTTTGTTGTTGGGCACTGGGCTGGAAGTATGGCACACGTGCAAGTGAATAATACTTTCGAATTTTCTCTTTGTTGAATGCGAAATGTAAGAAAAAATTGATTGGATGGTGTATGAAGGATGGAAGAATTGATTGTTTCGAATTATGAATGTTCTAAATGTAATGAGCGAATGGGATTATACGAACGAAAGAGTGCTGTTTCGGATGGATTTGAACGGAGATGTCAAATGGGTATGTTGGACCATTACCTCGCAGAATATATATGGCGGCACTACCACGGTCATTTGCTTAGTGATAAGGCCTTCAAGGCTTTTTTTAAAATTTACTGTCATGCTGTACCCTTCACTCGGGAAAAGATCAGCAGTAAGAAAGTAAGTGCTGTTTTTAATTTCATCTTAAATATATGATTAATTTCTGTATTGTTTACATATATTTTCATAATACATCCACCTTATCCCGCTATATTTACTTGCTGCCATTGTTGATTTCACTTGGCGCAATCTCGTTCTGGCTTGGGGCTTTTTTTGGTTTGGTGCCAAGGGTGTGGGCTTTCCTAGGATTTTACCAATACTTGCAAAATAATGTTAAGGTAGGAGCTTAAGTGTTTTTTTTTATATATACCATTTGATCATTATTTAGGCACTGTATTTCATATGATGTAAATAAAGTATAATATCATGAAAGCTGAAGTTATTTATCTTACAACTTTACATAAAACATCTTATTCAAACTGTATAGTAAATACAGCTTGTTTACAATGTTCATTATGTATTAACTGTTTATTACTCATTGTTACCTGCAAACAAAATTAATATAAATTTTATTAGTTATAATTAAATAAAGATAATAAAGCTTATGTAGAAAGTAATTCCCTGCATGAATTAAAAGTTTATATATATATGAATTCTAAATTGGAAATAACATGAATACTGAATTCCTTTTAATACACTCACTTTTTATTTACATCCAAATTTTTTAAAAAATAATGGATGTGAATATTGGGATGAACTTGTGTTTGTGTGGCTTTAAGTGATTCAGAATATTTACTGAGTTAATTGAAATTTAATTGTTGTCGAACATGGACGGAAAAGTTATTGCATTATGACTTACTGTTTAATATTGGAACCACCTTTTGCCTTCTGAAAGACCATCTGGCAAGGCATTGACTTGACAAAATGCTGACAGGTTGTGTGAGGTATTTAATTGTGCAGTTCATATACAAAATTGAAGAAAAATGAGTCTTCTGAAAAATTTTTTTTACAAGCTTTTAAAGTAACACGAAGTTCCAAACTCAAATTTTTTTTTATTAAAATACAAGATTAAAATCATGTGATATAGAAAGCAAATATAATGTTACTAAATTATGCCGCTTTTCCCTTTTAGCAACAGTAAATCCCATTGTTTGCATAAATTAATAAATATATTGTATTTATGAGATAAAAATTATGGGAATGATTAAGGTTTTTACATCGTTTTTGAAGTGAATTAACTGTTGCTGTTGGTTTGCATTATCATGTTCAGGATGAATAGAAATTTTTCCTAACATTGGTTCTCCTCTCACAAATAAGCACTATATAGAGAGAAATGCATAAATAATAATATGCAAAAATATTATACAAAGTTAGTGCTAACAATTGAAAAACAAAAATTAACAATTTTACTAAATTTATATGTTCTCCTTATCAAACTGTGCAACTTAAGACATAAAGGGAAAGCAAATTTTTTGTATCAAGCTTTCCAAAAGCTATTAAAACTCAATTCAACGCAAACCGTTTTTGAATTATTTTAAAGTAATCAACGAAAATGTAATGTTGCAAGCATTGAAAAATTTTTGGAATTTTTGTTAATTTTTTGGAAGGGGCTTCATAGTTTAATTTGCACAATTTAATTTTGTATTGACTTATTTTAAAGTGAATAGGTTTTCTATAACAAGATACTTAAATTGACTTAATAATCAACGTATTTTGTCTAAAATTTTCTATTAAAGACTTTGAAACATTTATTGCTGTCTGATTATCTCAATCTTTTAAAATTGATCACAATATTCTTGTATACTTATATTTGTTGTATAAGGATTTTCAGATTCATTTAATACTAGTATCAACCAGACTAATTCTTCAGCTGCTTCATTTAATGATATTCATTTATTGTTAGGTGAATTATCAAATAATGCAAGTCCTCCCACTGAAATACTATCATCTGTATTTGATTTGAAACTTCACTGTAATAAGTAACATTAAAGTCTGAAATTTTAAGTCTTAATTTATATGAAGTAGTTTGTTGAACATATCACAGTAAATTTAAGAAAGTGTTCCTGTGTTATAAACCTAGATTATAGATTGGAATTGGGATACAATATTTACTTCATAACAAATGTCATGTCTAGTTTGGCTGCTTATAGAAGCTGAAGAACACCTAATAAACTTCTATATTGAAGCTTTGATATTTCGGGAAAATTCATCAGTTGTATTCAGACATTGCAGTTTTGATAAAATGGTTTCTACTGTTATAGGAAGCAAAGCTATAGGATAAATGAACTTTGTAAAATGTTCACATGCTTTATGAATGTATTCTGACTGATGCGTATAAATATTTCTTTTTTCCTCAAATTAAGTATCTAATAATTTTCAAGTTTTACCTGTAGTTTTTTGAGGTCAAAATGTTAGCCAAGGTAATTAATTTAATCTGTAATTTCATCATCACATTACGTAAATAACACAATCATCAACTTAAAGTGGTATGATAACTATGATATATGTGAAATATGTATACAATTTCTGTCCATTGTAACCCTTTAAAAAAATTCTCCAAGAGGACTATGAATGGATACAATCCATAGATAGCTTTAGTTTACAAACATCGTATCCATGTGGTTGTGACTTGGAAATCTTTTCCTTTAAAGTTGCATGCAAACAAGTACACTTATATCTAATTGATAGTGCTTCCAAATTAATTTGCATTAAATTATTGAAAAACACATTCTAAAAATGGGATTTATGACAGGGCTATATATTTCACCATATGAATACCTTTAATCGGACGAAATCAGTGTGTAACTATATTAGACTTGTATCGAATTATTGTACTCATATTTTAATGTGTAAACCGACTTGCAACCTCTCATTTTACATTTACTTGGTTGATGTATGACGTTTATTCATAGCCAGCTTGTGGAATTTTTAATGCATCATTAAAATTATTGAAAATTTTTACATATTCTAGTCAATTACGAAGCATTAGATTCTGGTAATTAGACGATTCTGGAGAAAATATTACCATTAAATTAGATTTTTATGGGACAATATTTTGAGTTTTACAATAACTTTCTGCATCATCATTAGAACATAAGGCTTACATTAGAACTTGGATTTAGTAACTTAAATCAAGCCTCGATTTATCCTTTCTAGGTTTTGCCTTATTCAAGCTATTTGATTGGTTCTGGAAGTGGTTTGACTAGTACTAGTTTCCGGTTGATCATTTCCGGTACTGGTTGGTGTGTGTATTTCAACTTCTCCTTCACTATACAGAGTCTGAATCCGTTTTAGAAGAATCATACACTAGTGTGCTAAACTTAAGCTATTTTTCAGATTGTGCTTTAATTTTTAAAGAAATTGGGTAACATAAGATTCACACTACAGAGGCACAGTGTTATTAAGAGATGATAAAGGCATAGTAGCCAAAAAAATCAATTGTACACGTACATTATGGAACAGAGCAAAAAAAAAAAAAAAAAAACTTGACAGAATGGGTATTAGTAAAAAACGTTGTCCAGCCATGAGGAAGAACAACAAATCAGTCCCTTTGGGAAGGATACGACACTTCCCTTCCATCCTAAAATTTAGGAATTTAATTGGGTAAAATGAATCCCTCAAATTGTTTCCTGTTTTTCAGTCTTTTTGGTGCGTAACTGCGTTCAGTTGTTTTTATGAAAATAGAGTTACATAAATAGATATACATTGGATTGGTTTACTCTCTAATTTTAATAGAGTTGATCTGGTGGTTAGAAATCTTTTCAGCAACTTTGTAAAATGTGCCGAAATTCTGATAAAAATAAATTAGTTAATATGAACACTGTAGAGGAAGAGGTAGCACTCTTAAAGGTTAATGAAATCACAACCAAAAATAAATTGAACCCATACACACACACATAAGAGAACAAGTAGAAAAAGACCTTATTGACAGAATCATTGTCGGGACTTGAAGAACAACAACAAACCCAAATCATTTAGTAAGAGCTATGGCATCCCCAACTGCGCCACACGCCTGTTGATACTCAATACCAAGCTATTCAGCAGTTTTTGAGGCAAGATTTTCCACTTTTCAAGGAGCTTCTGTTTCAGCAGTCTAGTATTACGCGGAGGATACGATCTTGCTTCCAGGCGTTTTACCAAGGAATCCCATACATGTTCGATGGGATTTAAATGAGGGGAGCACTCTGGCCAATCCATTCTGCAGACACAAACTCTTTCTGGATGCTCCTCAACAGCAGAGGCTCTGTGTGGACGCGCATTGTCATCCTCAAAAATAAAGTCTGAGCCAATGGCACCTCGGAACAGATGTACGTGTGGGGTGAAAATATCATCGCAATGGCGATCCCTGGTAAATGAACCACTGTTGGAAATATTGAGCTCAGTTCGTCCATTTACCTTAATACCTCCTTACACAAGCACTCTTGATGCTTCCCAACGGTGTCTTTTCCTGATGTTAGTGGAATGAATCAGTGTTTCTACCTACCTTAATTCCAACTGGAGCTGAGAATCGTTGCTGAGACTGAAATGACTCATCAGTAAATAGAGCGCGACTTCATTGACGAAGAGTAGTCTGTGTTCTTGACACCACGGTAAACGGTGTCGCCGATGAGCTATTGTTAATGGTATGCAACGTTCAGGACGACGGGTGAATAGACTACTTTTATGCAGACGTCTGACCAGAGAGAACCATCATACCTGTCATTCGGTTGCCCTACGCGGCTTCTGAGCAATGTTGCCCGATGTCTGGGTCCAATCTCTTTTCTCCTACTAAACAGTATACCAATCGTCCTTTGCCTTTGTTTTCCATGGCCGACCACCGCCAACCTTTCTTGCAGCTGCACCTGTCATTTAGAAAGCTCCAAGCTCTTGAAACTGTATTCTTGTGCAACATTCGTCAAACTAAGATCCTCTTCAAGCTTTCCGATAATCGTACCGCCTGTAAAGTCATTTTAATGGTTTCTAGTTGCCATTATGAATGTACGATTTCACTTCCACATGCAGAGAATGTCTAGAAGTGCGTTTTTTCTACCTTGTTAAGTTGCTTTGATACTGAGCACACGCATTCCCCGCGTTTGCGTGCCATGACGTTCTTTTTGATGTCATCAGGCAGATATTTGCATTTGCGTCATCTTTCTCCTGGGGTGCGGTGGCCGCGGTAGCCGAGTGGTATAGGTATCGGACCGTGGCTTGCTTTGTCACGAGTTCGAGCCCAGTACCACTAAAGACCCGCCGTGTAGGGCAGCGATGCACGTTAAATCTGTCGAGAGCTGAAACGTCCTCCCGTTGGTGTGGTGTGGTAGTTAGGAGAGGGGGTGCCAGCTCAGGTGTCGTCCACGTCACTTGACCATGGTTCAAAATTACGTGGTCCGTCGCCAAAAGCCCTAGTGTAGCTGAACAATGCGACGTTAATATTCAATCAATCAATCAATTCTCTTGGGGTGCATTTCCACTGTATTGATCATAAAAAGCTCTTAAATGTTACGTTTTCATGCTTGTACGTTGAAAAATGCATTTGTTGCTTAAGGTATATGTGTATAAGGTATTTGTTGCTAGTGTATATATATATAAAATATATACAGAGTGAATCACAAAACTTATCGTTCAAATTTGGTGGGAAGGTTCGGAATACGTCAGGAAACCGATTTCACAAAGGAAAGTGCGTCCGCAAATGTCATTTATATGAACAAAATGGACAAGTAAAGTGAACACAAGCTAAAAAGTATAGTTGTAACAAATATGACTTTTATTTCAACAAGGTAAAGTACAGGCTCACAGTAGGTGCTCAGAATTGTGACCATTTAAACGAACACAGGATACAGTGTCGTTGCAATGACCGGACATTTTCAAAAACGCCTGGCATATTACGGGCAATGCCTGAAGCGGCCACTATTCGTGTAACAAGGTTCATTTCACTGTCGACGTTGTCCTGTACACATAGTCTTTCATTCCCCTCCAGTAAAAAAAGAAATCCAAGGGTAATAAATCCGGTGGCCTGGGTAGATGGATTGTAGAACTTGTTCTGCGACGGTGACATTCCGCGTCAATCGTCTTCAACCAGTGTTGTGCATGCTGATGCGCAGTGAACAGATTACGATGATTATTCACACAGATTACGATGCACATGTTCAAACATTTTATACTGCGGTATTCTTTTATTGGGGTATGGTCTTTGTAAACTTGCCTAGTTCGGCTGCCATTTTGGCCAACTGCATATATACTATCTCTTGATACGTTAAACGATTCATAATAACTCAGCTCATACACTGATGACAGCGTTAGCGGTCAGCTGAGCTGTACATTCACTGTTTGGGTATACATAAACGCCCTCTACTTACCCCTGCGTACATTTGCGGATATACTATCCCATGTGAAATCGGTTTCCTGACGTACTCCCTATCTTCCCACGAAATTTGAACGATAAGCCTTGTATATATAGTTATTGTACTACTGAAATTAATATTTCCTACTATTTTGACTAGTTATACTTAGGTTTTATGGCTATATTTGTATATATATGTAGGATTTAAAGTATTAGGGAATATAAATATATTCTCTCCTCCGATCAGTGAGGTTACAACCTCACCAATATATGGTGCTACCAGCAAATATATGCATCCCCCCCGGAATCGTGGGTTTTGAGGGAGAGAGCGACGGGAGACGAGACAGACTCCGGTTTACAGGCGAGAGGTTACATTTTCGGTCAACGTGGTGGTCAATAGGCTTAGCGACAATTGAGAGTATGCTCCGTGAAATAACTCAGTTTGTTAATCAGTATTTAATTGGAAATAATCTAATGCTTCATTAAACAGTAATTTTATTCTAATCAGCTTATTTTTTTTTTAATATCAAGATCCCGGACAAAATGACTCACCCCTAGACAACAAAAGAAAAGCCACTTGTGTAAATAAAATACACACACACATATATATTACAAGGTCAGAAATGAATGACCGGATCTCCCCCGAGAGAGAGAGAGATTACAAAATTTAATGATTCCCAAATGAATAAACAGAAAATGATAATTAAGATGTCATAAAGATAAAATATTAAATTTTTTTCGTGCGTAACGTTTCTTGACGTAAAGTAAAATTTGTTTAAACAAATGTTTAATGTGACTTCTATAATATCATTGCGAACCTGGTCGCCCTGGACTTTTGCCTTTACACAGGCATCCATTTTCCTGGAACTGTTTATACCATCTTTTACTCTTAGATATTGGTGCATTTATTTGGTACTTTCTCCGAAATTCACACTGAACCGTTATTACTGACAGTCTTTTTGTAAACGAAAGCACACAAATGCCTTCCGCCGCTGCGACGTCATTTCCACTTCTGTACACTATTACAACATCGCTGCTGCTTGTTTGACAAAAACAAAATGTTTCACACTCAAAATTTCATATTTTATCTTTACAATGACATATTAATGATAATTTTCTGTTTATTAATCTGGGAATTATTAAATTTTGTAATCGGGTCATTCATTTCTGATAACTCTGTATAATAACTTAAATTGGTATATACTGATAATTTTAATCTTTATTTATAACATCTAATTCATGAATTCTAATACAGGGGGAGGGGATTTCAGTCGCCTTCACGTGGTTCCTCCCGTTTAAACTAAACGACTGATAACTTATCACCTTAAAGTAACCCTTATTAATAAAGAAGTGAAGTTGAAGAATTGGTGATAAGAGAACTACAAGATAATTGTTTTCGTGCTCCTTACTAACCGGGATTTAATATTCCTTAAACAATGATGTCATTTCTCTAAATAACTAATTATTCTCTTTGCTTAAACACGCGACTGTATTATTTATAATGCGTTTTCCCCTGTTCTTCCCTGTATATAGAAACTTGATATTTGAATAATTCCCTCTTTTTTATTTTCGAAATTTTACGAGGAGCATGCCCAAATAAATTGAGGGATCACGATCAAGCCTTTATATTTTTCTAGTCACGATTATTTCAGTAGTATGCAGGATCAAATAACCTGCCCTCGAAGACGCGCAGAAAAAAGATGAAAGATTCAAAAAATAAAAGTATGTGAACATTTAAAAATAGACAGTGACCAAAAATGTGTGATGAAATTACCTGTTCCGTTAAACTAAAACGGGAATCCCCGTTTCGGCTCCATTACGAAAGGGGGAGGGAAATCCATTGTAAAACTTCAAGTTTTGTGCGCGACGTTCTTCATTAAATTATAAATTCCTCTACAAGCACACATACTCTTGGAATAATGTATTAATAAGAAATACTTACTACCACTCGCCTGGATTACTATATATATGACATATTTCAAGTCAACTCCAAGCTTTTTTAAAAACAGTTTTATTCAGCTAGCAATTGAGACATGTTACGCTGAGAGAACACGGACGCGCGCTTCTTTCTTTATACTGAATATTCATCCTGTCGTCTTTACAAAAATCTTTGAGAATTGGCTTTCTATAGAGAATTCAGGGTCTGTCACCCTGAAATAAAAACTCTTTAAGTCACTTGGAATAATGAAATTTTCACATAATACATTACATCAGTGCTTCTCAAACTTTCAATATTCGCGACCCACTATTCAATCATAATTTTCATCGCACCCCCCCATACAATAACATGATTTGAATTCAAAAATACTATACTTTGACACTAAAGCTACAATACGACTTTAACCTCTTGCATTCCACCGACGTATATAAGCGTCTCCCTCAGCCCAAACATTAATTTCCTGGGCGTATATATACGTCTTTACGAAGTACGATATTTTCTCTGCTCTGCTAACCATAAAATTATTCCGAAAGCTTTGGAATGCAATAAAAGGACCATGACAGTGCTTGCGAAGGATTTTGATAATTCAGAGGATTGGCTTATTTATTCCTTTTCGCCCCCCCTCCAAAAAAACATCAAAATATGCACGTCTACATGGAAAGTGGTGGCTTTGGGAAGCGAATCGTATAACTTTGAATCGGCAGTTAAGGGATTAGCTATAAACCGTACAACTTATCAAGATAAGTGTTAATACGAGCCCATGGGGTCACTAATAATTATCAAACTTGTTCTTAACTTGTATTGTTAAATTAATTATAAAATACATTGTATAGTACTGATACATTTATAAGTGTATTACATCAGTGTAAAAGCGTATTTTGCGTTTTATTATATTAGAAAGTATTTTGTTTACCTTAAGTCAATTAATTTTTTAAATAGTCTTTTGTTTTCGACTTTTCAACAGACTCGCGCCCCCTCATAGAGTTATCACGCCCCCCACAGTTTGAGAAACACTGCATTACGTTTCACAATTTTTTTACATTATATATCACCTTTAAATTACAGCTAATTTTCATATATACGCCTCATCTGGCTTTTCCAATAAACTTCCCCTCAAATCGCGCAGCGCTTGTTATTTTTATTGTTAGTAGACTGTCTACGCCGCGTTTCCTGAAAAACAGATGTACATTAATATGAAACAATGTAACAATATATATACATACACTATACAATTACAAACATTTTTCAATAAACCATTAAAACAAAACCAAAGGAAATGTCGCATCTCAGCGAAGTCACACATAGAAGTAAACAAATGCATTTTAACAATTGTTTTCTCCATAATTTTTTAAAAAACTTTTTGGCAAGTCAACAGCTCATTTTTTATCTACTAGAAAAATGCACTCATTGTAGTGTGTGTGTGTGTGTCCACTTTTGCTTGGCGCTCTAAATTTTAAATACCCGACCGTAACTTCTTTCAGCTTCTTTGCAATAATTCTTCCGACCACTTGTTCGAAAGAATAGAAAATGAAACGATACACAACCTGGTTTTTATGACTTGTAGTTGGCGTCTCTTACTAGGACCTCCAGGGAGATTGATCGGTGGGTATTCACTCCTCCTTTTCTTTCCTAGCCATTTTGTTGACTACCTCTTCTTCTGGTATTCATGTTGCCTGACCTTGCTTGTTCTTCGATGTAGGGGCTGTAGTGTTTCCCCTTGCTGTTCCAGGCTCGAACTGGTCCTCCTTGTTGTGTCTTCATCTCAATGGTTAGTTGGGGCTCTCCACTCTTGTCCCATTCCTTGGTCTGAGGTTGTATCTACTTGTACTGGGAATCATTTCTTCATCTCCTGGAGCCCTGTAATTCACTGTAATTGGTTACAGTTAATTGTCTTTTTTCACCCTGATTTTTTTGCCCTTTACTCTGCTTCCTCTCTGGTCCTCCAGACTCAGAGTCACGCGATCATTTATATCCAAGAATTTCTTTCTTGCTAATTTTAAACTTTCTCCTGGGTTCTGTCCACGAGCCAGGTGGTGATCTGATAAGTGGTCCGCGCTTATCGGTCTTACCTGTGTGTCTCTCACCCTGATCTCTCTTAAAAATTATCCCTTCTTCCTCTAACTCACGCTTTACATCTGACCCATTCTTCCTACCATACTACGACTCATTTGATCTCCGTTGTACACTTTCAAAAGTACTCGATGCATGGTGTGAACTAATGCTATCCGAACTACCAGTTCTTATCTCCCTCTTGTAACATTTCCTATGACGATATATTCTAACTTGATCGACATTGACCGTTAACCTTTTTCCCGCCTTCCATATCACTACGTTGTTATTCTTTACTTCTAACACTTTATACAGACCTTCAAATTTTGGCTTACATTTAGCTACCACTTTTTTTTGTTGCCGAATTTAAAGGATGTGTTGCTATCAAATCCCAATCATTCACCTTAATTTGCACATCACGCCGGCGTCTCTATTATAATATTTCTCCCATTTTTCATGCTTAGCCTTTGTGTATCGTCTAGCTTCCTCAAACAATGTCTCAATATCTCCTACTGCAAATTCAGTTCCATCCGATACCATCACTAATTTCTGAAAAGGTGTAATCAACTTTCGACCTAAAAATAATTCTGCAGGGGTTTTCCCCGTCGTTTCATTCACTGCTGTACGAATAGCATAAGCAAACTCACGTAAGAACTGGTCCCATGTATCATGTTGATCATTCATGTAATTTGCAATCATTTGCACAAGATCGTGATTTACGCGTACGGTTCTATTTGCCTGAGGTCTATATACAACAGTCTCCACATGCCTCATGCTTAATCTTTCACTTAAATTCTCAAAAATATCGGAGATAAATTGGGGACCATTATTACATGTTAATTTTACTGGAGCTCCAAAGAGAGATATATAATTATCAAAAAAATTATCCACTATTACTCGAGCCGAGGCTTTTTTAAGGGGTATGATTTCAGCCTACTTGCTGAAATGATCCGTAATTACTAACACATATTGATTACGTCTCACTCTCGATGCCGGGGACGGACCTAACAAATCTAACGTAAATATCTCATTTGGATAATTTGATATAATCGGAATTAATCGACCAGCTGGTAACGCCTTTTTATAATTATTAACTTGGCACATGTGGCATGTAGAGACATATTGATCAATAAATTTTCTCATATACGGGAAATAACAAACGTTCCTTATTTTGTGGAAAGTTTTAAAACGTCCAAAATGACCTGCTATGGGCTTGTCGTGAAATTCTCTCATTATTTCATTCCTTAAAGACTTTGGAATGTATACTCGCATTTCACCTAATGACGTTGCATATTTCGCATAAAACAACAAGGTATCGATTAACCTGAAATCGCGGGACCAATTCTCGTACATTGTACATCGTCGCATTAACTGAGCTATCTTCTGGATTTTTTAGATATCCGTAATAACTTTAATCGACAGTGAACCTAAATACGTTCTGAATTTATTCAGAGCCCAAACTACTGCTAAGCACTCCCTCTCTGTTACAGTGTAATTCCTCTCCGCATTACTAAACGTGCGAGAAGCAAACACTACTGGTCTCTGCTCCTGATTTAGAATCGCTCTTACACTTATTGAACTCGCATCCTTAAATAACTCGAAAGGCTTTTTAAAATCCGGAAATTTTAAAACTGGCGCTTTCGTTATGGCCGCTTTGACCGCGTTGAATGCCTTCCGCGCCTCTATTGACCAACAAAATTTCTTGAGTTTTCGTTTAAGATTATAAAGGGGTTCGCAAAGATCAGCATAATTTTAATAAATTTCGCGTACCGCTGGGACATTCCTAAAAATTTGGACACATCCTTAGAATTTCGTGGTGGTTTCATCTCAACTATAGCTCGAACTTTTGTCTCATCCGTTTTAGTTTCTTCCTTATTAATAATTAAACCTAAAGTTTTCAATTCCTCACAACCAAATTTATACTTTTCTTTATTTAAGGTCAACCCTGCATCTTGTAATAATCGAAAAACTTCCTTTAGATGTTCAATATGTTGAGTGAACGATGGAGACGATATAATAACGTTATCTATATATATACATTCACAAACTGCCCTATCACCGGTTTTAGAATGATATCTATTGCCTTCGTAAAATTGGGAGTTGCCCCTGATAAGACGAATGACATACGCCGAAATGCGTAGGTGCAATTCTTCGTGACGAACACGGTCTTAACTATATCACTGGGGTTTACTGCCAGTTGAAAATACCCTGATTTTGAGGTCAAGAGCCGACATAATCGTGGTATGGGGGTATGTTCATTATCAAATCATCTATTAAGGGTAAGGCATAACGGGGATACTTTGTAATAGATTAAGTTTCCGATAATCGGCAGCAAATCTATATGCTTCCGGATTACCAGTGGTAACCCATTATTTTTTCTACATAACACAATTGGTGACGCGTACGGGGATGGAATCGGAATCATGGTTCCCTCTTTCAACATTTTGTCTACATGATAATCGAGTATCGCTTGTTTTACCCTGTCGTAACGATACGGACGAGAAACAACAGGTGGCTTATCTCCCGCGTCAATTTCATGATATAAAACATACGTAAGCCCCGGTTTATCTGAAAATAATCCCTTAAAACTATTAAACAATTCCCGCAACTCCTGTTTCTGTTTTTACTTCAACCTTGTCTTAAAGATCTATTTCTACTTTTCCTTCCTCAATCGTTTTAATTACCGTATTAATTTGCGATTCAGGAATCGCCAACGATTTCCAATTAAAGTCCAAAATAATCTTTGATCCACTTATAAAATCCACCCCGAGAATATATGGGTATTTCAAATCTGCCAACACATGAAACAACCAAGGCTTTTCAAACTCCCTAATTCGAACATTCAATTCCACAATTCCAATATTCTGACATTTAGCTCCCTAAGCCGTGAACACCTGAGCACGCGATTTTTTTTGCTTGCTTATAAAAAAAATATTTTCTGTACGTCTCCACCGATATAAATGACTTCTCCGTGCCAGTGTCCCATAATGCTTTTGTAAAAGTATCATTTAATAAAATAGGAACATATGGGAGTTCCACTGAAGACATACATATTGCCGAAAGTTTAATCGGTACCTCGTTTGTCGACTGCGTCTGATCACTTTGCACATCACTAACTTTCAAAACATTCAATCGTCCCCTTTGCCTCCTATCGCCTCAACTAAAATTCCCACTCGAACCTCTATTTCTGCCGTCCCCTCTGCTAAAATCGTCTTTTTGACCCCCATTTCTAAATTAGTATCCCCTATCGTTAAATCTTCGATCATCCTTCTGAAATCTATTCCTGCTGTCGAACCACTGATTTCCTTGACGGCCATTCTCGTAGTTACCCCTATGATAATTTCTGCCATTACTCCGTCTACACACCACTTCCGAATTTCTCCAATTTCTTCGATTATCATCAGCATTAGACATCCTACACTCATTCCAACCTCGTCTTTCCCCAATATCACTATTTCTCGAACCCTGCATTGCCTTGCATGAATATCTTTCCTTAAACTTAGATAAGACCTCCAACAGTTGGACCGTCTTTTGTGGATTTCGCGAACCTCATCATAATCTTGGACTTGTGGTTCAAGTCTAACGAAAATATGATCTACTAGTGCTTCCTGTGACATCCCCAGTTCTAATTTTTAACTCAGTTTTAATAAATCGTAAGCAAAATCCGTTGGCTCCTGGTCCCGTCTCTGTTGAAACGCGTAGAACCTAATTTCTAAATCTTTCTTATTGTGTATGGCAGGGAATGCTTTTGACAACGCAGCTTTTAACTGTGCAAAGTCTGTAACGGTATTCTACACTAACGCTGATCCAAATATCTGATACCAGTCTTGGGCCCTTCCCAGGAGATGACCTTTCAAATAAGCACACGATAAATCACTGGGTATCTCAAGCAATATGATTTGATTGTCGATACCCTCCAAAAATTCCTGCATGTTCTGACCCGGAAAAGTACACTTCTGGTAAAGCATTAAACCCTTTTGCGCTTCTTACGTCGGGGTCATAGAAATTAAATCTCGTTGGGCGCCAATATGAAGTCGCCCATTTCGGGTGACATTCTCTTTGATTATCAGCGTGAGCTAGAGGTGTAGGAATAAAGGAAAAACTAGGAGCCGTCATAATCTTAATATGACTTTATTAAGATTTTTAACTTAAACGTTTAACAAATTAGATAAGAATATATGTGAGAGAATCTACGCGGTGGCTAAACACACAATATATATATAATACCGAAATTACTTAACCCGGACCACTATCAATACTAACTCACCTAAGCTCTATTCCTATACTATCACAGATCCGAATATTAAATAGTCACTCCTACCTTTGATGTAGTCTGAAGTAGAGATCACAATAATCCTATGTGAAGTTGCGTATTTACTCGAGTGCAATGGTATGCACCTTGACTTAAGTGCTCTCTATCACGTATAATTTCTGTAGGCTGTCAATTAACGTTTTCCAAAATCTCTTCACGCTTGAACCACGGATTCTCTTTACATTCCTCAAATTACCACCCCGCTTACTCTAACTTCTGATATTTAAAAGCTTCCTAATTTGTATCGTTCTTTCACGCTTCACTTCTTGGATTTGGTTGGAAAAGAGTTGACATTAATTCTGGCTCCAAAGAACCCAAAGGACATGTTAATGAAAAGACGCGTGAGCCCGTCACAATGTAACTGAAAATAAAGTTAAGTGGTATATAGGGGATTTTTTTAATTTTCGATCTAAGCTAATTATCCTTACATTTGTCCCCCTCCCCATCCGAATTTTAATAGGGTGTCACTGGCGTGGGCTTTCTTTCTTACAAACCTAACCAATTTTCAGTGCGTATATAAAACAATATATAACATCATAGAGAAACACATATTACATACTGTAAGTAGATTTAAGTAATAGGAATACTAAAATCGTAAAATACATAAAGTAAACGAAATTATAACAAAAAACAAAATAATAACACTTCTAAAATATTAATTGAGGAAAAGGAAACTTCTTATACACAGAAATGTAAACTAGCGTTCTAAATCTAATTGGCTTCCAGGACAGGAGCTGCACGTTTCTTCTACGCTTTCATAATATTAGATTTGTATTACTTCTAGCATATAATTGATCAATTTTTTGTATATATTGGAAAATTTCACCATATCAAACAATAGCATAGTTGATATAAAAATACATGATATCAAACAAATACTAAGATAATAAATGTGTATTAAAATCTACTCTGGCGCCATCGTAATAATATCTAATATTGTTACATAAATTTTTGCATAGATCAAATACACTGTTAAAAACATCAAAATATAGACACTAATAAAATTAAATGATTTAATAATATTAAAACGGTTTATAGCAACTTATACACACTATTCAACATACCAAACACTGTTATCCTATTTTATTTGCGTTATAAGAGGTCTTATTCTCCTTTAAGACCCAACCTGCACGATCGTGTGGGTTAGGATATTCTTATACGTTTTTGCCTCTGGAATAGTCGTAAGTAAAAAAATCACGAATCTAATAATTGAGCTGGTTTGCAGAAAGTGTAAAGCTTTTCCTTTAATCAACAGACGGTGGTTGTGTGTGTGTGGGGTCCATGTTTTACTTTCAGAGGAAATCTCTCTAGCTTTGTTTTCAAATACAACGAAAACACGTCTTCTTTTCATCTGTCGTAAAAAAATGTAATTATCAATATATTTCTAATCGCTTCGATGCAAATTTTTGTGTTAATGTTTAAATAATTGTAAAATAGAAAAAATATTTATACTCTATTAATGCTGCTTCTAGGACTCGGGATTTCGTTACCCGCACGATCGTGCGGGTTGGGTGGTACTTGAGTTACTGCAGCTGTAAAGGTAAGCACTCTCACCATGAGAATTTTATTTTCTGTTTCAATATATTTGATGAAAGCCTACATAAAAGTGAAATATATAGTTATAGAATTAATACCAAATTTTCTTGAGGGTAGCCATGAATGAGTCCCTTTTTTTCTTTCTCTCTCTCTCTTTTTTGCAATTAATTTTCTTTTTCATACATTTGTTGAGAAGTATGGCATTTTTATCTTCTCCACAGATATCTGCTTCCTCATATCTCTCCCCTCCAAAAAAACCAAAAACTTTTTCAGGTGTCTTAAAGGAGAATTCTCACAAAAGGAGAAATTTTGCAAGTGATGAATAAATCAGATTGAACTTAGACAGAATTTAGTGATCTCTTGGATGATGACAATGCTGCGAACAAAACATATGAATCGCGTATACTGGAAAGAGAATCACGTTCAGATGAGAGCGATGAAGAAAAACATGGGAATATTTGAGATGGAAAGATAATTTTGTGTGGATCATTCTTTAACATAAAAATATCTTGAACACATTAATTACGTTTATTGAGCTGTTGCAAATTCTTGATTTCTGTGCAAACAAGATGCAATATCAAATAAAAATCAAAATGGATTGCTTAAAATTTAAGTTAGAGATATTTAAAGCGTTATCAGCCTCTCTACCTACTAACAAAGGTATTTTAACTGATGATGAAGATAACAGTGTTGTTATTCCATTTGCAAAAAGATCGAAGCGTTATAACCACCTGCTATACATGTCATGGCTATTATTCTGGCCATTCCAGGATAAAAGGCTTGACATGTATAGCCCTTTTCGATGTGTTGATGATATTTCAAGGCCTCGCAAGTGCAGATTTGAAAACTACGAAAGCAGTTCGAAAACATGTTGTGAAAAATTAATGGTTATTTATACTTGTCAAAAACAAAACAAAAGATATTTACAGTAGATAAATAATGAATTAATAAAAGAGTGTTAATTATACATCACTCATTTCCTTATTTGTAACAATTTTATTTGAATTAAGATTGCTTCTTCCATCCACTTAGAGCTAAAAATGTTTAACTCGTAAAATTTCATAGGTCACCTGTTTCACACATAACGCCCAACCCGCACGATCGTGCGGGTACCATCTACGTTCCAGGGGTGGGAGAGCGCGAATTTTTTTATTTCTTCCCAGTGTTATTGGGGTCCATATAGTATTAATAACTGAAGGAATTTAATATTTAAAGATAAAAATAATTCGGGTCTTAAAGGGTTATATTATATTTGAGTCTGAAAAGGGAACTCATTTCTAGAAAGAAATCTATCACCCCTTCTAGTATTTGCTTTTTAACGACACATACAACTTGTTGTAATAGAACTTTCCCAGTATTCACTTTTACTTAAAAATATCACATAAAATATTTTGAATCTCTCCATAACTTTTTAATTTTATTCATTTCATTGACAAATTCTTCTCTTTCTCTTACATCTCATATTCACCGATATAAATTGCATCATACAATTTCTCTTCAAACACATCTCTCTGAGAATTCTGCGTGATCAAATCACAGATGTTCATTGATGCTAATATGAAAACAATAAGAGGAGTACAAATCAAACTAAACAAGTTTGTCCCTTAATGTTTCGAGACATAAACACAAATCATAATGATTGTGTCATATCATAATTCTATTCACTGTATAATTTCTAAAAATAAGAGCTTCTCAAGTTGTTAAATTAATTTAAATTTAGACAAATAAATTTCAAGAAAAAGTGAATCCTGATATGTGGCCATCATACCAAAACACGCAATTTCAAAATGAAAAAGATTAAATTAAAGGCAATAAAGTTATTGATGAATAAAATAATTAACAAAATAATAAAATTCAGTGGAGAAAAAAAGAACGCAATGTGACTTTATTTTTTTTCTCATCAAAATCAATATCAATAGTGTATTAGTACATTACAGTCATTTCTTTAATAACTAAATTTATATCTTTCTTTTAATCTTCAAACATATCTTCCTAATGGTTTTACTCAGATAGTAATCGAGGTATGTTACACTGAGAGAACGCGGACGCCAAGTGAAGTCTAAGTGGCGTTACCATTTATGTCCAGAACTGTTAAGTATCCTTTTTAGTTTATGTTACACTTGAAAGTTAAGGATGACATATGGGGCTAAAATAGTGATCTGGGATTAGAAGTGTTCTGCTTGAATTATCTGTTCGGAGAAATAATTGGGTGTTTAATTTAAGACTTGAAGATGTAACGGATAAGATTTGAAGATGTAATGGAAAATAAAAGTTAAGTGGTATATAGGTTATTTAATTTTAGATCTAATTTAATTATCCTTACGCGCACGCGTATATATATATATATATATATATATATATATATATATATATATATATATATATACTAGCTAAGTGTTCCATTTTGGATATTTGCGTTTCTTCATCAAAAAACTCATCGATGGATTCTGTTATTTTATGTTCAAGAGAGGAAGTTAGAATCGATATTCTCGAGCTCTTAGGTCGCAGCCAACCAAAACCCCCTACTTAGCTGCAATATCTAACTTTCTTCTCAGTTTGGGAATACGTAAATAAGCTTCAGTTCTAAAAACTTCGAGATGCTTAACTGAAGGCTTTCTCTTTTCACAAAGCTCGAAAGTGTTGCATTTCATATATCATGACATATTCTATTCCAAACGTAAGTATGATAAAGTAATGCTTCAGCCAAAAATTTGTTCTCTAGTTCATTCAATTTTAATATTATTTTGATACGATTTAATACAGTATAATTATCACACTCTGTTATCCCATTTTATTTAGGGGTGTATGTATTAGTCTATTCTGCCCGTATACAATGATCTTCTAGGAATTTTTCAAATTCATTATGTATTAATTCTTTACCACTATTAGTCCTAAAATTTATAATTTTAGTATTTAAAAATATTTCATCTCTTTTGTAGTAATTTGGAAAGCCTCTAAGCTTTTCACTTTTATCTTACTGTCCTAGAATAGTAATCTATTAGATAAAATGTAACGATATCTCCTATTAACACAGTTGGAAGGGACCCTGCCAATTCTCTGTGAAATGATTCTAGAGGCCTTATAGATCTTATCTTACCTCAAGATTTGTAGGTTTTGCAACGAGGTTTTGTAATTTTTACAGTTTTTAATATTTACGTTATCATCCTTTAGACAAGGTAGTCTGTTATTTGTATTTTTTGCATGTTATGCTTATAAATTTTTTATTACACTATGACAATATTTACTATACTATTTAATCAAATTATATTTAAAATCTTTAGTGTTTTGAGTACATATTTATATGTGACATGCAAAGCATTTTTATGCCCTTTTTATTAGTATATATAGTGTTTTTATTTTTCTTTTATGTGAAGATCCACCGTCTTTGTTTTAATAAGAGTACCCGTTATTAAATTTCTTCTTAATTTGAGAGTATAGATAACATTCAGTAAATTATTTGACATTCACCATAAGAACTTTGGAATCTAATTTAACATTTCCAGTTCCTTCAAATTGTCAGCATGCACCATTTATTGCTTTTGTCAAAGTACACTGCTTGACACAATTGCTAAGGAACAGTTACGTTTTTCAGAAAAATTAAGAATAGACAATTATTGAAGAAATGAAACTAAGTACATATTTTGTAGGGACGATGTGCATTTATTATAGTGGAAAATGGTACAGATATCATCACATCGAAGAATTATAAACTTAAAAATAAAAAAAAAAGATGCTCCTTGGATGATTTCCAAACAGCCACAAAAAAATTGATTTTCAAGTCATAATGATGTAGACATGAGTACCTTAGTAAGATGTATGTTGACCTTGGACACTAATGCGCATTTCGCATCTGTTCTCCATGCTCTTCTCTAAGCTATCGAGAAGTCCTCGGGGGATATTGTCCTTGTCCTGTCTCAAGGCGGTTTTGAACTCTTGCGCTGTACGGAAAGGATGGTTCTTTGTGCAATACGTCTGCCAAGAGCATCATAGACATGTTCAATAAGAATTAAGTCGGGAGAGTAAGCAGGCCATTGCATACGGAGAATATTTTCACTTTGCAGTGTGTCCGATACCTCAACGTTTCTGTGTGGCCGCGTATTATCGTCCATAACAGAAGGACTGGACATACAGACCCTATAAATATGAACATTATCCAGAATAATCTCTCTGCAATACCGTTGCGATGTAAAGCTTCTTCACTCAGAGATGTGGTGTTCTGCTATTGTGCATGATGCCTGCCCACACCATCACGCCTAGGTCGTACCAATCACGTTCACAAATAAACTTTTGTGCATAGCGTGTTCTACGCTCTCTCTACAGTAATTGGTGGCCAGAATTACTTGTCACACTGAGACGATATTCATCGGAGAACATGACTCTAGACCAATTTTAGGGATCCCAACTAACATGGTCCTTACATTAGCGTAATCTCTCTCGACGATGGTGTGGTTGAAGTAGGTTGAAGTGAACAGGCTTCCATGCATACAAACCAACTTGATTTATTCGAGAATGTTTTTGCTGAAACATGCGTATCGGTAGCAGTTGCAAGGTTAGCAACTATCCGGCCAGGGTTGACATTTCTGTCCTTTTTTCCCACGAGGGCTACATAGTGATCCTCTAAAGGTGTGGTGCTCCTACCTTGACCTTCGGCATAATTTCACAAAGCATTTACTCCTTCAGAGACTGTCTTTAATTGCGAGATGACACTCTTTAATACACCCATTGCAGCAGCTACAGTGTTGACACTTTGATCTGCTTCCAGTCGTCCAACTGCTCGTCCACGATCGTAGCCACTCAAATGATGTCTCTCTAACATTTTGCTCTTAATTATTGCAAGAACCAAACAGAATTTCAGAGAGAAGAAACTTTTATAACATCCAGCACTATTTTCGTCAAACATTAAACAGCAGGAATTTTCGTATGAATAATGAGCTTATATGCACTGTCTTCTATACAGATAACGAGTCCTGCTCTACCACGCCCTCTGAACTTAAATTTATTTTTGTTGGTCAGCTGTCTGAGACGCAATTTTGCATAAATCACTTGTTCCTTGGAAGTTGTCAAGCAGTGTAGTATCTGTAACTGTTTTGAAATTAGTTAATAAGCTCTTGTAAGTTAGTAATCTTATTAGTTAATAATCTGTGTCAAATACACAAGAAAGATTGAAATTTCTTTCTCTAAAGCTTTCTTCCACCATGAAATTTAATTTAGGATGGGAAAATTGATCTTAGGCTTTTCCTTGACTGCTGACATTTCTTGGAAATATGTCCTGGTTTTCTTCAGTGGTTATCTGAAGGTTATATGAATTCCTTTTTGTTTTCAAATTTGAAAGGAATTTTCTGGTTTCCCGAAGGAATAATAGTTACTTCAAGGTTGTTTTGGCTTTGCTTCAATCTGTGACAGATCTATCCGCGTACTTTCATTTAATCATCTTGGGAAATCTTTGGGATATCAATTCGCGTTTATTCACAACTAGCCCTTTGAAGAAGAAACCGTGATATTTAAATTTAGTTTTCTTTATATAGTCTAAGCTTTCAAGCTAGCAAGGGAGAATGAGAGAGAAAGAGTAAGGAGATAGGATAGATCACTACTGATCAGGTATTAAAACATTTTATAGAGTACTTCAAATCTTTGAAAGGTGAAAGAATGAAAGTGACAATTGGTCATTTAAGCTGAATTAAGTTAAGTGGGATAGTGGTTTTAATCCTGTAATAAGAGGGTCGATATTGATAGTCTTCTCATAATTCGTGCATCTCGCTGTTAAACCACATATTGCTTTGAATTGAAGATATCTCTTCTCTTTGAAGTTACTTGAATTGAGTTGGTAAATTGTTTGATCAATAAATAGATTGTTTTTGAATAAAGGTTGAGTTTCTTCCCTTCCTCCCACACCTCTAGGCGGGCAAGAGAATGGATCGAACCCCTCACAAATCTGGGTTCTTCTACTAGTAATTCTTGAAATATTTTGTTGAGTTTAAATTCTTTTCCGTCCAACGGTAAATAATATGAACAACACCATTATATTGACATGGAAGAAATCTGAGTCGAAAATTTTTATATCTGTTCGGAATGTGTTTTACAGCCTCTTTTAGTTGATCAGAAGTTTTCTTTAAACGAGTAGCGTACCTGGTTATGCCATAAGTTCTGACACAAAAATATGAGATATAGTCTTCTGTGACTCAAACACAGCAGACGATATTAAATTTCGTCATTGGAGATCATCTGCAATAGTTTTTTTAAAAAAAATTAGTCTTTCAAGCACGTTGTTCTATATTAGTCACAGTAAAATGAACACCGAACAGAAGTATGTAGCAGTTATTTCTGCATTGCAAAAAAATATCCCCTCGGAGATTTTTAAGTTTCTTAAGCATTTAGACATCAAATGGTTTTTCATCTATCGAATAAATAAGAGATTTTCAGAGACCAACAGCGTTGTAGACCGTAGTGGATACACCAGCTCTCGTAAAAGCAGTCAGGAAGAGAATTCGTCAAAATCCTTGTTGAAAAATACTTCGATTTCAGATTATAGTGCTTTCACCTGGACATAAATTCGAATCTAGTACCGCTGAAGATCCGTCGTGTAGGGGGTGATGCACGTTAAATCTATCGAAACTCAAACGTCCTCACGTTGAGGGTAGTGTGGGAGTTAGAAGAGGGGGATGCCAGCTCAGGTGTCGTCTTCGTCACTTGACCATGGTTCAAAATTACGACGTCCGTCGCAAAAAGTCTTTGAGTAGCTGAATAGTGCAACGTTAATATTCACTCGCCATGACCGAAAGGCTACAACGGCTGATATTACTAGCATCTACAACTTTGGGGATCCAGATGGTGTGCCTCGACACACAGTGCAGTGTACTCTGCTGCTTATGGGCCTACGCACTAGCCACCTGATTCGTACCACTATGCAGAAGTCATACCATCTCGAACAACGCCTGTAATGAGCCATGGAACATCGAAAATGAACCATAGATGAATGGAAAAATGTCGCCTGTTATGTTTGCTGGCTAATAACATTGACGGGAGATCTCAAACCCTGGCTCCCGGGTACTCAGTTACCCGCATGTAAGGTGATGGAGGCAGTATTTGGGGGTAGGTGATGTTTTCATGGGCCATGTTTGTACTCATCATCCCCATAGAACAATCTCTGATGTCGGTACGCTGTTTGTACATCATTGCAGACCAGGTGTACCCTTTCACTCAACAGTAATCCCAGAGGTTGATACAACATTATAATGTATCATTGCAGGGAGTGGTTCGAGGAATATTCTGGTGAAGTTCAAGTTATGTTTCCTTTTTCGAATTCAGCTGACATAAATCCTGTCCAGCATTTGTGGATCCATCTGAAGAACCGAATTCATGTTGCCACCCTACCATCTTTCAATGTGTGGGAATTACAAGACCAGTTGAGGAGTACTTCGTATCAGATACCCCTCAGACTATTTGTAAGCACCTTGTAGAGTCAATGACTAGTGGATGTTGGTAGGTTTGGAGGATGAAAGGTGGTTGTTATGTAATGACAATGTAGTAATAGAGCTACGAATGAATTTTTAAGCATAAGAATTTAAATGTGTTTGAAGAAAAATTATTTGTATGAAAAGAAGATGCAGAAAGAATGTTTTAACAATACTTTTTTTAAAAAAATGTATTGTTTTAGAGTTATAAATCAATGGTTTTTAAAATTGGTCTTTGTATCCCATAGTTGGTCCTGAATGTATATATGCAAGACAGGTTACCATAAATTACATACTTAGGATTATTTACGTATTGTTGATAATTCTTTCCTAATCTTCTCATGTACAAAGATGTAATCTTCCCTTGTTTATGTAATCTTCTTATGGCAATCCCAGAGAAATGCCCTTACATATCCTTTCGGGTACAAGTACCACAGATAGAGCAGAAAAATTTAGTTTAAAAAACAATAAGGAATTTTAATTTAACTGTAGAAGTGAGAGAGGTGATTATGCCCTCGATTGATTATCCATATATACACTGCTGGACAATTGCTAAGGACGGATCACAAATTGCTATGTAGCATAACATTAAGCAAGACATGAGGCCTAGTAGGATAAAATATAGTTGCCACACTGTTCAGACATTAGAATAAAGAATATTTATTGTTCTGGAAAGTACAAAAGCTGTGAAACATCTGAAAGGAAAAAAAATGTTCATTTGATCTGCGTACGGAGAAATGGAACATTGCATCTAAAAGTCAGCAGGCACCTTAAAGAAAGGTATCAGTACGGGATATGTCCACCGTGGAGTGTGATGCAACATTCCACACATCGTACCATACTTTGCACAACATTATCCAGCAGCTGTTGAGGCAATTTATCCCATTCCTCTGTGAGTGCACGGATGAGGGTGTTCTTGTTTGTCGGAGAATAGTTTCGACCAGCAACTTGCCTCCCCAAAGCATCCCACACATTTTCAATGGGGTTTAGATCTGGAGAACGCGCTGGCCATACGAGACGTTGAATACCCTCGCTGTCTAGACAATCCTGAACAGCGAGTGTTCGATAACATGTTGCGTTGTCGTCTATAAAAACAAATTTATCACCGACAGCACCACGGTAAAGACGAACATGAGGAAGTAGAACTTCATCAATGTATCGTTGGCCCGTTATAGTCCCATTCGCAACCACATGTAGGCGCGTGCGGCCATTGATCATGATGCCGGCCCACACCATGATACTGCATGTCGGATATCGGTCCTTTTCCTGGATATTTTCTGAACGATAAGCAGTACCACTCTCGCGCCAGATCAGTTGGCGTCTACAATCCAATGACAGACTGAACCTACTCTCATCTGAGAATAGTACGCATGCACAGTCCTGTTCAGTCCAATTGTGATGCTCACGACACCATTGCAAACGGGCAGTACGGTGCTGTCTGGTCGATGGGACACACACAACAGGTCTGCGTGCGTATAGTCCTCCTCCCCTCAAACGTCTGGTAACAGTTTTTCGGGAGATTTGCTTTCCTGAGGCAGTAAGAAACTGATTTGCCACCTACTGAGCTGTGGTGCGCATGTTCCTTTTTGCTGATAGGACGATATATCTGTCTTCTGCAGGCGTCGTACTTCTAACACGACCTCCCCCGTGCCGTCTACTACACTTTCCAGTAGTTTTAAATGACTTCCACAGCCGTGAAACAACGCTGTGAGCGATGTCGAACTCCCTGGAAACATCTGTTATTTTTCGCCCCTCTTCGATCTTTCCAATAATTCGGCCACGCATAAAATCATCTATTTGATGTCGGGAAGACATGCCAAAAATTTTAAGTTCGTCTATTAAATTTTTCCTGTAAAACTTTGACTTGAAACAACAACTGTCCACACGCGTCAAAACCTTTAAAGCTCTTATGAACGCTATCACATGATGAACAGACGTGGAAAAAAATTTGCATACTCATACTTCTTACTAATATCCCGCACTTATTCTAATTTTCCATATTTTGCTTCCTTTCATTTTGTGGTTGCTATGGATGATAGTGTTATCCGTCCTTAGCAATTGTCCAGCAGTGTATCTAAGAAAAGAAACAATAATCTAATAAGTATTTAAAATAATTTTTACAATAATAAGATAAAAAGCTTTTAGCATATTCTTTTTTAGTCACTTAATCACATGCCGTTCATTAAAAAAATATTCAATATAAAATTTAAAAAAAACACACCTGCAAGTCACGTTTTTAACTCAGTATCATGCATTAAATTATTTTCATTTAGATTTTTTTAAAAAAAGCTTGTGTACTTTTTTTTCTCCAGTAAAGCTTTTAATTTAAATAAAGTTATTATTAAAATTATCCAAAAATATGTATATTAATATGTTAATTCCGTGTAAAAGGAGTTAATATTGATTATCAATTGGAATGAACCGAAAAATAGTAAAGTATACGTCTAGAAAAACTTAGTACTGGTATATTTTAAAAATACACATTATTCAAAATACCCATTAAAACACTATAGTGGTGGCAAAAAAATTCCTGAACACATTAATTTGTTTGCTCAATTTTTGTGTCTGACTTAATTTTTCGTTTTGAAATTATTCGTACTATTTTAACTATTTTTCTTGACTATAATGTATTTTTTTCAAGCTGGTTTTGAATCTGTAGCTAGTTTTTTAAATACGAGAAATATTTCCTATAGTACAGCTGCTTGAACACAAGAATGAATATAGCATGTACAGAATAACACAAAAGAGAAAAACATAGTATGCGTGGTAGAAAAACATAAAACTTTACAAACACAACATGCATTTTGAATGCATTACATTATTGTTACATGTTAAACATTAATATTTTATGGACCAGCCATTTGCTTTAGTTACCTCTCTAAATCTTTTTGGCATTGAATACATTAATTTCACAATAAGTTCTTTCGTGACAAAGTTGAAAAAAATATTAAAACTTCAGTTAACTTACGTTTATTTGAAGATTTTTTCTTCGAAATATAATAACCAAATTATATGCCATAGGTTCTCTATAGTATTAAGATCTGGAGACTATCCTGGTCAATTCATTCTGTTCCCAATATAGTCTTCAAACCGTTTCTGGAATACATTATGGTGACGTGGAGCATTATTGTCTTGGAAAATGTATGATTGATCCCTAAAAAGATCACTTGCTGTTGGTAGCAATTTATTTTGAATAATTTCAATGTAATATTTGGTTTTTCCTGTTCCGTTTCCCATGAGAAGTCTTCCAACTGCACGAGAAGACATGTATCTTCATATAATCACTTTTATCGTGTGCTTAACTGTGGGTTTCAGACATTTCTTTATTAGTGCGCCATCTTACATAGGCACTATTTTGATTATTGGAAATATTAAACACAAACATTTATCACCAAATACTACCTTTTCTTAGTCTTTAACTGTCCTAAATGACTATTCCCTCTTGCCCACATCAATCACTTCTTGAGCTTAAAATTGTTCAGTAATGATTTTAGGTGAGTTTGGAAGCATCGGGATCAATTTTCCAGTAGACTTCCTCCCACAGTTCTTGGGCACATCTTCACTTTCGATGTCAAAGTCCATTATTTTAAATTTTGCTTTGAATTAAGCTATCTGCTTAAAGGGAAATCCTGGGAACTATTGTAATAATCAAATTAATTTTTAATCGTTTTGTTGTATTGCTGGTGAAACATCTGGCAACACCTTTAGTGTTTACCATTCTTCTGTAACCATTGCTGTGTGCTTCTTCATGCTTAGAAACTTTACTTAATAAATCGTTTAAATCCAACACTGCAGAGTATTTCTATTATAGAAACAGTGGCGTAACGTACACCCCCGCAACCCCCGCACTGCAGGGGTAGGGGCCCCAAGGCTTCTAGTGGGCCCAAAGTTAGACTGACGCCATTAACGTAAAATTTCACAAAATTAGCTTTACATTTTTTTTATCCAATTTTTAAGCGATTTTCAAATTGGCGATCTAACATCATTCAAAATCAAAACTTTGATCGCTTATTAGATATCTTAGATCCAATAACCAAATAAAAAAACATTTTAATTTGCTGTAATGCCCGCGACGAAAGAGATACTTTTCTTTAGTGGGTTTTCTTTTCAAACCTTAATTACTAACAAATAAAAAGAAAGTCAGACGGAAAATTGGATAAAATGCTAGAAAGATAAAAAAATTCACCACTGTTTTTTAGTATACTTCATGTTAACGGTAGGGATTTAAAAAAAGACATGTTACTTTTTTTTTTTACTGAAGTAGCAAAGTAACTTATTGGCGTCTTTAGCTCCCCCCACATGTATTTCCTTTTCATTTAGCAAACTCGTAAATAAAGTACATCTGTTATGCTTTTTTCATGAAAAATAGTATTGCGATACTTGAAAACGCATAGAGAGCATTTTAAATGATTATATGGTCTAGATTTATGATTAAGAAACCCATATGCCCACAGAAATTTCCGTAGATTTGTGAGTATTCAATCAAATAAAGCATAATGAGAAATATTTCACAAAATTGTTTTTAGAACATATGCATTTTTATATTCAATGCACTTCAATATAGGAAGTGTTCCTTCCCTGTTAAAACATTTTGATCTCACTTCTCTCTTGTAATATTAGAACTGTTTTTTGTAAACGGAATTAATTATTCTGGTTCTTATACTGTTATTTTTTTAATAAGTCAAGAAAAAACGCGGCCCTAAAATGAGTGGAGTTAAAAAAACTTTGAGTGGTTCTCAAAAACGAAACATTCGAAAGGAAAAGGAGTATAATATTAATAGCAAATATTCAAAATTGGATAACTTTTTAATATCCGCAAGTTCATCATCTTGTGTAAGTGCTAGTAATAGTAATGCTAGGGAACCTGATGAACAAATCCTAGAAGTGAAAATCAATCCACAAGAAAAAAACTCAGTTCCAAACACTTCAGCTAATAAGGATACTCTATCCACAGAAATGGAGTCGGAAGATGAAAACGAAGAAACAAAATTGAATAGAAGTGATTTTGCGCATTATGTAGGTACACCCATAGATACAAATTTAAGGGAACAAATTTTTAAACTGGACCCATGTCAACCAGAAGGTAATTTCCAAAAAGATACCAAGGGAAGGAGCTTTTCATAATCTTATTATAGTTTCATATCCAGGGCAGGACAAAAGATTGAACGGAAATGGTTGTGCTATTCAACACAAGTTCATGTTGCTTACTGTCAGGTGTGTTGGCTTTTCGCTGATAGAACAAATGTATATTTTAAAGAAGCCTGGTGTAAAGGTGTGAATGACTGGCAAGGAATATATAAAAATTAAAGAGCATGAAAATTCTATAATTCACATCCAAGCATATCACACATATGATATGTGGAAACCAAATGAAATTGTGGATTTATTATTGAAATGCAATTTTAAAGAAGTTAATAAGGTTAGCCAAATTTTACGATGACTTCAGCGATGTGCAATCTTCCTTTTCGGGGACATTCAGATGCTCAAGAATCGACTCAAAGGGAAAATTTTTTGAAACTAATAAACTTCTTGGCTAAATATGACCCTCTTCTCAATGTTCATTTGTCAGAAAAAAGAATTCAAAAATAACTTAGCCCAAAAATTCAAAATGAACTTATTGCTATTATAGGCTCTAGAATAAAAGAAAATATTGTTAAAAATATAAAGAAATGTTCTTTTTTCTCGATTATTCTGGACACGACACAGGATATTAAAAAAAAAGACCAATTATGTATTATAATAAAGTATGTAACAACTGATGTTAATGATAATAATGAGCCAGATAATATAAGAATTAACGAAACGTTCTTAGGCTTTATTGAGGCGGCAAATCAGACTGCAAAAAGTTTGGAAAGTGATGTGTTAAATTTTCTAAATACACTGGACATTAATTTGGCGAAGTGTCGAGGACAAGGATATCATGGGGCAGCCAACATGAGTGCAGTGTGTATGGGGGATTACAGAAATTAAGGACAAACAACCAAGAGCAAATTACGTTCACTGTTCAACACACAACCTCAATCTTGTTCTAAAAGATGCATGTAATAACGTACCTCATGTAAGAGAATTTTATGACTTTTGTCAAAAATTTACACATTTTTTGGGCTCAGCATTAAAAGGTGGAGTGATCTGAAAATTGTGCAGAATAACGAGAACATTCAGCTGACTATTAAATCATTATGCACGACAAGGTCTCGATTTGACTCTCTAATATCAATTCGCTACAATTACATTTCGATTTTAAAAAGTACTTTCAAATATTTTACTAACCAGTGCTAAGCAAGACGAGAAACAGGAAGCTTTAGCGATTAAAAAACATATGGAAAAGTTTCAATTCGTTTTTTTGCTAATTTTCCGATGCCAAATTTTACAAAGCATAAATTTAACTTCAAAAGCATTACAATCACCAAAAATAGATTTGGAAAACGCTAAGACCATGTTAAATGGCATTTAAAAATCATTCAGTTTTCTTTCTCCCAAAAATGTTGTAAGCACTACAAATGATCTCTTATAAAGGGTGTTTTTTTAGAGGTATAGAACTTTAAATTGCAATAAAATAACGATGTATTATTCGATTGACATGAATTTTTTTTATTCGAAAGATAATCTTGTGGCATTACATTTTGAATATGATCAAGCAAGGCGTAGATTCGTCGAATGGGCCCAAAACGAGATTGCCGTTGTTCCCGATTTTCATAAGCGAATTTTGTTTAGCGATGAAGCGCACTTCTGGTTGAATGGCTACGTCAACAAACAAAACTGCCGCATTTGGAGTGAAGCTAATCCCCAAGTGTATGTCGAAACACCGTTACATCCAGAAAAATTGACTGTTTGGTGCACTTTATGGGCTGGTGGAATCCTTCTTCAAAAACGATGAAGGCCACAACGTTACAGTCAATAGTGATCGGTACAGAGCCATGATTACTAACTTTTTCATTCCTGAATTGAACAATCATGATGTCCAGGAGCTGTGGTTCCAACAAGACGGCGCAACATGTCACACAGCTCGTGCCACAATCGATTTATTGAAAGACACGTTTGGTGACCGCCTAATTTCACGTTTTGGACCTGTGAATTGGCCTCCAAGATCTTGTGATTTAACACCGCTAGACTATTTTCTGTGGGGCTATGTAAAGTCATTGGTCTATGCGGATAAGCCACAAACGCTTGACCATTTGGAAGACAACATTCGCCGTGTTATTGCCGATATACGGCAAAAAATGTTGGAAAAAGTCATCGAAAATTGGACGTCCAGATTGGACTACATCCAAGCCAGCCGTGGCAGTCATATGCCAGAAATCATATTTAAAATGTAATGCCACAAGATTATCTTTCGAATAAAAAAATTCATGTCAATCGAATAATACATCGTTGTTTTATTGCAATTTAAAGTTCTATACCTCTAAAAAAACACCCTTTTATAATGAAGCCAGTAATCTTCAAAAAGTATATAGCCTCGACCTATCTACTGAATTTCCAAATCAAATTATGTCTCTAAAAGCAGTTTTTAGTGAATGTTTAATTAAGCTGAATTTTATAAAAGATTTAGGTAATTTTTTGATGATTGAAAATAAGTTTGCTGCGCCAAGTTTAACAGATGTATGTAATGCAGTTTTATTGTTTTTGACTCTTCCAGTTACTTCTGCAATGGCGGAAAGGTCATTTTCTATAAATTAAAATTAATAAAAAATTATCTACGTCAGGCATGCCCAACCCGCGGCCCAATTGAAGTTTCTGTCTATATTATTTTAGACATTTGGACTACAGACAGTTGAATCGAAAATATCGTGTTTTGACCCACCCCACCTCTCCCCGTGCAGTTTTTACCGAAATAATTTTTTCTTCATTTGACTTCCAAGTAATTGTAATAACAGGTGTTGATGCATGAAGGAAAGCAGATGAGCGTGGGTATGTTATTCCTCTTTCAACGAGAACTTCCATTGAGAGTGAGTAGGGTATTTAGTTCTATTTGTCAGAGAAATAATTTATGTCTATATTTTTAAGTTCAAATTAGTAGTCTTTTTCTTGTTTTATTTGGCAATGAAAGAATCCGATGATGGATTTAATGAGTTGCCTCAGAACTGTAATACGAGCTAGTAGAAATGTAAGATTACGGCAGCAGAATAAAAATGTTAATATTTTAACCTTCTGAAATTATGTAACTTTTTCATTTTATGATATATTTTAATCTCGGTGCACAATAATTAATATCATACAATAAGAAACTAAAAATTTGGCTATTGGGTAGAAAAAAAAACTTATTTTGTCAAACAGTGTGATAATTACAATGCTGTTCTTCTTTGCTTAATTGTCTTTCTGCATTTGAAATAAAAATTTTGAAAATCTAAATCAATTTTATGCAAACATACTGTAACACAAGTATAAAATGTGAAGATGTTACGCACATAATTGTTATATTACGTAACCTCAGATGGCAGCAGTAATCTACCGTAGATAAGAACCTTTTATGTTAAGAGATATTCTTCCACCAACAAGTGCAATCGGTCGACTTTCAACTTTGTTGTGATTGTGATCCAGTAAAAGGTAAACTTGCTGTTTTTTGATCATATCAATAATTATTGAATAAATTTCTATATTATATATTTATCTCAAGTAAAATACACAAACAAGTGTCACATTAATTGTAAGGTAATAAAATATTTTGAATGTTGCACGATAATAAAATATTTTGAATAATTTGTTTTATTTTGATATGTGCGGCCCACCTCAGTTTAGTAAATTTTTACTTGGCTCACCAACCGATTTGGGTTGGGCACCGCTGATCTACGTTGTACGATGTCAGAAGAGAGGCTCTCCTATTTGTCTTTGATAAGTATTGAACAACAAGAAGCAAGAAAAATTGAATTGGATGAATTAATAACCGACTTTGTTAAGAAAAATGTGAGACGTCAAATACTTTTTTTGTGGTTTACTTCTTGAGTATAGTGCTGTATATTAGCTAGTAGTGTGTGTCGTGAACAACCCAAAGAACTATTTACTTTTGTAGTTCAACCTGAGTGGTACTGCGAGCGCATTCTTTTTTGTGTGTCCATGCTTTCTTATTAGTAGCAGTAGTTGTGTCTTTGACTTTTTGACAATTTATGCTAGAATTTTATCGAACTTAAGGTCAAGCTCATCCCGGGATTCATAAACGAAGAATTTGGTAAGTGATACCTTTTTTTCTATCATAAGGATCTGAAATCTAAAATATTATTTTTAAGTGTTTGTGTTTTTCTTAGTGTATCGTTTTTATTTAAGTTACCAGGTTACCAGGTTATCAGTCGATTGTTGTTAGATTTTCCATTTTTTTAAAACTATAAATACTCTCTAATGTTAAACGTTATTTACTTTGTTTACTCAGACACAGGTTGATTTTATATATATATTCAGTCATAAGTTTAATATTCAAATATTTTTACGTGAGGTGTAAAGGTACATTATGTTATGGGTTCTCAATTCTTTGTATATATATATATATATATATATATATCCGGCTTTGGGGCCCAAGATCTGACCTTGCGGGGGGGCCCAATTATTTTCCGTTACGCCACTGTATAGAAACAATATCCTATCTTTCGTAAAGTCCAGATTGCTTCATGTACACAATATAGAATTTGTTTCCGAATATTTTTTCAATGTTCCCCACGACAATAGAAAGACTGCATGGTGCATAGGATAATTTTCTTTCTTCAAAAATGTTATGTTGTATCTTTTATTATCAGAAATGAAAATTTACTCATAATTTCAATGTTTTCCCCTAGTTGCAACATATAAACTGCTTTCAATACACTAAGACATGCAGCAAATTCTGCTTTTAATTCTTCAGCACTATTGCTGTCTAACTGATCGGGGTAATGGAGCATTTCTTTGATTGAAAAAGCAATAACTTATTACTACAATGACCTTGTACTTGCCTTATTATGGTTTCTTAAAAATATATCGGTGAAACTATACACTTTGCATAAATTCTGAAAACAGATTTAAAATCAGCTTAAGAAAATATATTAGAACAAATAGCAATAGTTAAGAGAGATAGTACAATAATTTCATAACGAAAAACTGAATAAAATTTTAAAACTAGGCAAAAAAAAAATGAGTGTGTTCAGGAATTTCTGCCATCATACACACTTTCTCTCTGGAAGTTAAGGCATAAATATTGATTACTACAAAGTTTTTATCGATTGTATTTAAGTTTTTTGAAGTGGTAACTTCTTTACGCGTGTTTTACTGGAGAGTGAACTTGAATGAATGTCACGCTCGGGAATATAACGCTCATTCGGCGTTTTTCGCCTGTATTTGGAAAACTTGTTCCGACAAGATTGTCCACCCCTAAAAAGAAATCCCATGACTAAAAGAGGGACGTTCTCTCCCGGGTTTTTTCTCGTACTCAGTCTTCTTTCTTGTATGCTTATTTAATTAGTTCATCTTCCCACGTGTGTATTTATTATTCAAGATATATCAGTAGGAATAACTATAAAGAAAGGTACGATATTTACATTTTTGTATAACTTTATTCTTTTGTCATTATTGAATTTCTTTCTTTTTAGTTTTGAGGGCACGATATAATAAATTGATGCATTTATGCCAACATCCCTAATCTAATATATGTTATAAATGCGAAAGTTTGTGAGTATCTTTGTGGGTCTTTCACGCAAAAACAACTGAATGGATTTTAATGAAACTTTACAGTAATATAGCTTATACATCAGAATAGCACATAGGCTATAATTTATAGCATAGACTATAATTTATAAAGATATTGCATGAAGTGTCCAAAATATAACGATATTTGTCAAGTAAGTAGGAAAAAATTCAGCCATCAGCGAGCAATTCTAGCTTGCGCTGCAAAAAAGCCCACGTCAGCATATATCTATCTTTTGTTTGTGAAAGAACTTTTTTTTTGTTTTGGCTACGCAAGGTGCTCGCTTCTAATTAATTCCACTGATCAGCATAATGCCTATTTTTTTATTTCAGAATAAAATTAAGTTTTGAAGGGAGAGATTGCTATATAAATCTCTCTTTATTTTAATGTTTTTTTATGATTTTATTATGCACATTTGGTAGTACGAAATTGATCTTTTTTCCAAATAAATGCTTTTATCAGTTCTGATACTTAAAGTAAATAAACTTTCTCTTTCACACTGCATCATTTGGACAAATTTTCAAATTTTGTTTGTGATTAGTAGTTAATTATAACGCTAAAATTGTAATTGAATAGGCAGATATAATTATTTTTATACTTAAAAACGCAATAACTACTGTACTGTATTTTTTGGAGTGTGAGAGTGAGTGAATATTAATGTCGCACTTTTCAGTTACACGAGGGCTTTTGGCAACGGATCACGTAATTTTGAACCATGGTCAAGTGACGTGGACGACACCTGAGCTGGCACCCTCTTCTCCTAACTACCACACCACACCAACTTAGCAGGAATATTCTTTGAAATCCACTCTTCCAAGATATATGGCAGCACGCGTTCTATGATGAGTATTTTAGCGGAAAAAATAGTTTGTCAAAATTTAAGTGTCTTATGTTTTTGTATGTTAATGAAGACCTTAGAAAATGATTTGACTACTTATTTTATGTGAATGGTATATATAATTAATTTTACAGTGGAATATCTTTAATTAATTTATTAGCTCAAACGGATTAAATTTCCGAAAGTGGAGTATTTTGTTTATGTATATCCTTTAATTTTCAATGTAGTGATCCAAAAAAAATATTGTATGAAAAAAACTGCAGTAAATCATAATGCGGTTGCATAAAGTATTAACGTGCATCGCCCCTACACGGCGGGTCTTACAATGCTCTAATAAAGCTCGAGCTACGAAAGTAGCTAGGCATTTGCCAACTTGACTCTATCGTTAACATTTCGCTATGTTTTTCATTGAATCGCCATTATAATTTAAGAAACGGCGTTGCTTGCGAATATTACAATTTTAAAATAAAATAAATACAACAGAAAATAAAATTAATGCATTTCACTTTCAGATATAAATTATTTACACTACTTTAAACGTTCATTACGCAAAGCTTTTAACATTGTGTTACTTTTGCTGACTAGAGATCAGCTTCGGGAGGTATTTTGAAAAATGACCCTCAAGACGGTTACGAGGAATTATAAATAAAAAAAAATCCTTTTTATCAGCTATTAGATCTACAGACTTAAAATTTAACAAAGGTGTTTTTTTTTCTTTCTTTTTTTTTGTTTAGCTGAGATATGCAAAAAGCTTTTTTTGTTTAATTTGCAATTCACATAAAATTAACTCATTAAAAACTTCTTTTTCCTTCAATCTGTGTTGTTTAATTTTTCAGTTCACCCGTGCGAAGAACGGGTATACCAGCTAGTTATGTATAAATTTAAGATATTTTGTTTTATAGGATAAATTAGTGTTTAAATGGGAAATTAGTGTTTTGTTTATTCTGTCAAATCTTAATTACTTAAAAATGTTATTAATTACTCAACTTAAGGCTGCAGACATTTTATACTAATGCATTGTTATTGTTGTGTGTCCAACTGGTCATCTAATAAACTTGGCAACCATACATTTTTTGTTTTGTTTCCCAAAAGATGAACAGTTGATGTAAACTTCAAAA
Organism: Trichonephila clavipes; assembly: GCA_019973935.1. Taxonomy (NCBI): domain Eukaryota; kingdom Metazoa; phylum Arthropoda; class Arachnida; order Araneae; family Nephilidae; genus Trichonephila; species Trichonephila clavipes. The sequence continues at coordinate 159,127 of BMAU01020622.1, forward strand.
AGAGCAATCCCTAGGAAATTTAAAAATATAAATCAAGTGATACTTCAATAGAAGAGTATCAAATTTAAAGTACATAGCGGGTTATTGCGTTCATAATAATAAATTCGAAAGCTACGTTTACAAATATAGATTTGTTGTAGATAAAAAAAATCAATTTCGATTCAGAAAATGTCGAAGAGGCAAAATATTTGGGACTTCTGGATAGAGGAGGTTTAAAAATTTTCACAGATATTGTTACGTAAATCAATTCAACGCAATATTTTATTTTTAATTTGTATATCGAAAGAATTCGAGTTAAAATATCTTAAAGTTGATTGCCAATTGTCTTGCTTTACAAGCATAATAGAAGCATATCTGGAATTACATGAAATGTAGAATGTCTTGCATTCGTTTAATTCATCTTCTGTAAACCATAACACACCTGTATTTTCATTTTTTAAAAAATATTCATTACATTTGGTAATATATACTTAAATAATTATTCAAAATAGAGCAATGAAGACATTTTAATGGCGATGAATAATGGAAAAATGAAGGAACAAGATCGATATAAAGACTTTTTTGAAAAAATCGGCATTTTTTTTTTACCACTGTTGTTGCCGAGGGAAATATAGAGTTGCTAAATATTATCCCCCCTCCCCCATCAATATTCCATGAAAGTGAAGTTCCTTGCTTCCACTAAATGAGCCCCCCTTTTTTTAAAGAAAATGAATGGCAGGATTCTTTTTACTGAATCATTTGGGTTTAATGAGTCATGTATCGGAGAAATGTGTGCTGCGAAATGTAAAGCAGAAAATGGACAAATAATTCTAATGGCTGTAAGTAAGATAAGTAGCATAATGCTTATCCCATTACTAAAAAGTAGCTTAAAATACTTATTTAAAATTAACACATACAAAATTCAATGCTTATATTCCTATTTTATAAGGTTTATAAATAAGGTCGTATTGAGCTTCAGTGTCAAAGTATATTACTATTGCATTCAATACATTTTCATTGTATGAGGGGCGCGATGAAAATTGATTCAAAATTGGGTCACCAATATTGAAAGTTTGAGAAGCACTGCTTTAGGTGACAGATAATTAACAACAGGATCTATTCCTCAAACGCATGGACCACTTAATGATATGTACATCTGACATTAGCTGGCGTTTTATAATATGCTCTGAATCGACACTTAAACTAAACCAGAAAAATGTAAAGACTATTTAAATTTTAGTAATTTACTTATGACTCTATTCATATTATAAAAATGTTCAATAATTGTTATTTTTAATGTCAAAACGTAAATTTAATCTATGTAAGTTATGCAGTTTAATGTATGGTTACATTTAAGGTATATTTTAAGGCTGTCATCACATCGTGCCGTGGTAGCCGAGAGGTAATGGTCGTGAGCTTGTAGTCAGGTTGTTTTTATTTAGTGATGGCAGCACCTCTAAACACCCGTCTTGTAGAGAAGCCGATGCACTTTAACCCTTTATCTACCGCATTATTATTTACTGTAGTTTTTTTCATGAAATATTTCTTTTTGAATCAAATTACGGGATACAACTAAAAAAATTACTCAACTTTGGGAAATTTAACCCGTTAGAGCTAATTAATTAATTACAGATAATCAACTGTAAAATTAATAATATACACTGTTCACTTCAAATAAATAGTTATATCATTTTCTAAGGTCTTCATTTACATAAAAAAAACAAAAAACAAGACACTTTTTGACATTAACTATTTTTTCGGAGCAAAAATGAGAATTTTCTCAATCCGCTGATAACGCCGTCAGCTAAAAGCTCAATTTCTGCTATAAAACTATTCGCCTTCCCCGCTAAAATACTCATCATAGAACCCGTGCCGCCATATATCTTGGAAGAGTGGATTTCAAAGAATATTCCTGCAAAGTATTGTCAGAATATTCGTAAAAATGGTCATTCTTTTTAATTTTTAAGTGAGTGGTACTTATGAGTACCGTCGGTAGATAAAGTGTTAAATCTGCCGAGGCTCAAATTTCTCACGTTGGCATGATCAGGAAGTTTGGAATGTGTGATTTCAACAAGGATAGCGCCCGTAAGTGTTCATCATGTCCTCTAACTAAAGAATTTAATTTAGTCTTTCCTTCTGAAAATACTAAAAAAATTGATTTCACTCTATGATTAAAAATCCGTTAACTCTAGATTGAAATCAAGTGATAGGATTGAGATTCTGTAATTTGTGGCCAAATCCCTTAGATTATAAAAGATCCTTTTTGCTGTATTGGGGATTAAGCTTACCTAAAACAAGTAATATAAATTTGTTTCTTACAGTCATTTCCTACTTAGGTTAATAAAGAAAAATTTTATTCTAGTTAATTAAATCTAATTAATGAATTAATACTTGAAAAAACTGCTTTTAAATCAAGTGTCATCCACTACAAGTTTAAAAAAATGTATTTGAACTTGAATGGATGAATAAAAAATATTTTATTAACGATTGAAAATTTGAACAAGACATATATATATATATATTGGGAGAGAGTGAACTATACTAGTATGAATTGTGAAAAAGAGGGATGAAGTTAAAAAGAATCATCTTTCTTCCTGAATAGGGGGATTCATTTAGATAATATAGAATGAAAAAATAAGGAGGAAAAATACTAATAGGAAGCAGGGGCATTATTTTAACAGGTGTATGATCTGTGTTTTATGAGGCAAATTTTTGTTGTTTTGTTTGTTTTTGTCTTTTTTGTTTTCTTTTCCTTCTCTCTCTTTGATTTTTTTCTAACTATGCATCTATGTAAGAGGTATTCATTGCACATGTTATCTTTGTTTCTTAAACGTTATTCTTTCCTTTTACCTTAAATACTGTCGGACATGTATTTAACGAAGTAACTAAATCCTGAAAAAAGTTCGCTAGGTGGAAAATTCTTTAAATAGAACTTTATTTTCAATATACTTTTGTGCTTAGTTCCAGGAAAAAAATCGTAAAATAGAGAGATTCACAAAATAGGGGTTCGTAAAATGGAAGTCCAACTGTATATATATGTACATATACACTTGTGTGCAAAACTGAAGCAACAATGTAAGTTTTAAGTAGATAGAGCCATAAAATTCCAGAAAATGGCTTATTGCGATCAGTACAATGAGCTTTTAGTTCAGTAAAAAGGGGATGCTTATTCAAATGTTAGGAATAAAACCTCATAGGTGATGTGAGAGTACGCACAACGTGTGAGGTCGGCGCGCGCAGCTCAAGAGTACAATAAAAGGAAGAATGGATGCGCAAGTAAATACATTCTCTGCAAGCGCAAGTGAGTTCTTTCGTGAAATATTGCTAGGAGAAATCCCCTGGGTGAATTCACACATGGACGGACGATAGGAAAGCTGGAGGAGGAGCGTTGTTTGACCAGTGCTGCTGAAGAGTTCGGGATCAACAAAAGTGTCGTTTCGCGCGCTTGGGAGGTTTTCCAAACCGTAGGTACAGCTGTTAGAAAGGTTGGTAGTAGCCACCCTAGGAAAACGACTGCAGTGGAAGACCGATACATCGTCCTGTAGGGCAAAAGAGCCCGATATAAGTCAGCAAGTGCAATTGCTCATGAGCTGCGCATAGCAAAAGGTCGACAAGTGTCTTGGTTTACTATGGCCATACACTTTCACAAAGATGGCCTATTCACCCACCATCCTGAACGCTGCATCCCTTTGAAAGTCGGTCATCGATGGCACCTTTTAGAGTGTAAGAAGCACAAAAAGTGGACATCTCATCAATGGAGTCGTGTTCTCTTTACGGATAAGAGTTGTTTCAGTGGCACGAAAGATTCTCAACGCCAGTTGATTTGGAGAGAAATGACGACACGGTTTTATCCCAGTAACGTCACAGAAAGAGACCATTATGGGGTCCAGAAGTTGTCGTCTGGGGAGGCATTATGCTGAACGGATGGATTGAGCTCAACGTTTTCGACAGATGTTCTGAAACCGGAGATCGCAATTGCAAGGAAGTAATCCTTCCTCACGTACGTCTGTTCCGAAGTGCTATTGGACCAGACTTCATTTTTATGGATGACAATACATGGCCACAGCAGACTGCTGATGTCCAGCAGCTACTGGAATGTGAAGATATCGCTCGAATGGATTGACCAGCGTTCTCCACTGATTTAAATTCTATAGAACATGTGTGGGATTCCTTAGACAGGGATCTTGCATCAAGATTACATCCTCCGGAGAACACCCAACAACTGAAATAGAAGTTTATTGAGGAATGAGCACTCTTACCTCAAGAACGGTTGGACAATCTGGTGTTGAGTTTGCAGAGACGGCGATCATTGTGCAGCAATGATCGCAGTAAGGGGAGGGCATATACCATACTAAAGAACATCTGATTGTTTTTCTTCCTCTTGGATAGACGATCATGCGTAACGATACTATGAGTTCAATAAAGCCTTTTTTTAATTCCATACTTATGCATTGTATTTTTTTTTGCGCAAATATGCTTTCATCATCGCTTAAGTACAAAATGCAGTCTCTCATTTCTGAATTTCATGTCTCTCAGATGATTTCTCGTGGAGTTATGAAAAAAACACTCTTTGCTTAAGTTTTGCACTTGAATTTATATGTATTTTTACTGCAGTGTATTTTTAAACTAAGTAACTCTTCTCCTGATAAGTTAGGTAATACGTGGCTACGATTTGGAAGGCAAATGTTTGAACTTGCCTTTAACTTATGTAAACATGCCTTTGTATACTTCTGTAAAAAAGGAAAGCAGTAACAGTTTTGTTCAATAAAGGTCGAGTGCAGGAATGGTTATTTCCCAGGGGACTGGCTTAAAATTTTAAGTCCTTTTGGGTGAGCTCGATCCTTTTGGGTATTCCGCTAAAGACCTCGTGTTCAACCAATCAACCAATGAGTTCCTCGAATAACATCACTTGTCATCACATTTTCAGATGGAAAAAATGCCCCAAGTTTAAAATAAATTCGCGAGACCATAATACATATATCTTTTTATGACGAAGCGCCCTTAAAATTGTGAAATATTGTAAGTATTTGCGCTTTTTCACTTTACCTGTAAAAATTAAAAATCAATCTAGCATAAAATAAAGGATACAAAGTATGGCTCATAATTTATACAAAAGAAAATGGGGGGGGAATGCAAATAAAAATAAGTAGCAGAATGAAATATAGTGCTTTTTCTGTAAGAATTATGAAATTATAAACGTATGTTATTCACGTAAAAAGTTATTTCACTTAAGCTGAGAGATAATATTTACAACGGATATAAAAAAGATTAAGCCACTTCTCACTGCTCTGAAATCCTATCATTTACCGTTTTGTGTTTCTGACATGTTGCAGAGGGCATCCATTTTTTTATATTATGTCCTTGGTTTACCAGAGAGGGCGAAACATAAATTCAGCTGTTCTTTGATCAGATTAGGGAAAGTTAAAATCCTCTTTATTTCATATTGGAAATGACACTAATTATGATACGTATTTGGATAAAGTTGTCCGATTATACTTAAGTCGCTCCATAGGTCATTTCTGCTTGTGACAGTTGAGGACAGTTATATTTTTACATTATGCCCCTGGTCTTCTGAAAGGCATAAAACTCAACTAAGAAGGCGATCCACTACGAAGGAGTTTTGTGAAAATCGACTTCTAACAGGGGTTGTGGGAGTTTCGAATGTGTTTTAGATAAAAAAAAAATAGTTCCCCCGTTTTTGAGCTATTAGACTTACAGACTTCAAATTTGGTAAGCATGTTCCTTCTGTTATAAGAAAACTACTTAGAATGGGTTTTTAGGGGAAAACCCCAAAAGGGTGTAATCTAAATATTTTCCTGTTTTTCAACTATTAGATTCACAAACGTGAAATTTGGTAAACATACTTTTTTTTGTTGAAAAGAAAACCGCTAAGAATAGGTCTTGCGGAAATAGACTCGTATGGGGTTACGGGTGCATTGTAGTTAAAAACTCTCATTTTGAAATTATTAGATCCAGAGACTTGAAATTTGGCAACCATATTTCCTTTCTTGAGTAGAAATTTGCTAAAATAGTTTTTGCGGAAACTGATTTTAGGGTGGGTGGGTATGTGGGAGTAAGAGATAATTATACTTCTGTTAAAGAAATTCCTGTTCTTTTTAAATCAAGAGGAGAGGATTATAAGAAGGTTTTTCGATACACTAGAAATGTTAATGCTAAGAATTTAGGTGATACATAAACTGCTGTTTCTAAAAATGCAACAGCCTGAAGGAATCATCCGAATGAAATGAAATTTGCAGCAAATGTCAATTGTAGGATGCAATGCAAAGTAGTGAGGTTTCAGAGTCACCCCGCATGCTTGGTGTGAGCAGTGCACACTCAACTGATGCTGAAAGCGTATAAATTGAAGGGTGTAGTGGGACGTTGAAAATCGCGCAAGATTATTTGTTAGTGGTGAACGTTTAGTGGGACCTAAGTATGATTCTATGACGAAATAGGGTGAAATTCCAACAACTGACGGAGTTTGATCATCGGCTTCACGAAGTAGGATTTTCTTGTTGCACAATAACAACTCGTGTGCAGTGGAACAGTTCCACAATGAGGCGAGTTAGGAAGCAGTGGACTGATGAGAGCACCGGACAACTTGTAAAACTGGGAATGGACGACAAAAGGTGACATCAGCGCGTGATGATAGACACCAGATCCGCATGGCATTGAATGGGCGTACAGCTTCCTCCAGCGAGTTGGCAGCACGTTGGTCTACTGCTATAGGTATATTAATGCCGTCGTCAATTCGTCAACGTCTGTTACACCATAGAATGCGTGCAAGGATTCCTTTATACAGGATCCCCCTCACGGCAAACCATGGACGGCTGCGTCTACAATGGTCTCATGAACACAGAGTCTGGTGGGCTGATTGGCAACAAGTTGTCTTTTCTGACAAATCCCGCTTTAATTTTGTGGAACAGTGATGGTCGTATTTGTATTAGACGCTAAGGTGGTGAACGCTGGCTTCCGGAGTAAATTATTGTACATCATAGTGGCCAAGAACCCGGAGTTACGGTCTGGGGTGTAATTTCGTAATATGGATGATCTCGGTTGTTACAAACTGAGGGTTCATAGGTTATCTCAGGATCATGAGGATCTCAGCTGTTACGAACGAAGTCGTTCCCTTCCTTCAAAGAAACCCTGGAGTTATCTTTCAACAGGATAATGCACACCCACATGTTGAAAGGAACGTTTGAGACTTTTTTCAGTCCAATACATGCAACTTCTTCCTTGGTCTGCTTATTCGCCAGATATGTCGTCTATTGAACATGTGCGTGATTTGGTTTGCCTGCGTCTTGCTCGTGATCCGTGTCCTACAGCATCAAAAGATGAATTTTGGGTGCGCATACAAACAATATGGAGTTTTCTTCCAAAAGCAGAAATTCAACATCTGTTTGACTATGCCACATCGTATAACCGCACTCATTGCAACACTCACACACACAAGTGGTGGCTACACCAAATACTAATTTTGAACACTTAATACTGTTTTTTTGCTTTGAAAATTTATTCATTTATTTGTATTATTATAAGTCGTTTGTGTATTACATTTTCATTTAATTCTGATGACTCCTTCATGGTGTTGCACTCTTTACAAACAGCAATTTAGGATAGGAAAGGTAGTATATATCAATACTGAAACAATTTTTAAATCAGATATGACCTTAGAGAATCTGTCTTTCTCACGATAACGCGAATATAGATTTTCTGTTTCTAGATTACTATGCCTGCCGTTTGAATTTAACAATTGAATTATCCGAATAGAAAGGGAAGATATTAAGGGAACAGAGAGGATTTGGTGAGCATATTCTCTGAGCTTAAAACTATCTTTGTCTAATATTATAAATAATTGGACATAAGCTAGACGTATTTTTTTCAAAATAAAAGTTATTTTAATTTCTCTCAATTTGAATAAATTCCTTTTTTGTAGTACATGCATTGTACATAGATTGTAATGTCAAATAATTCATTTGCTTTATTTTATAAGACTTTTATAGAACTTCAAGAAATTTTACGGAGAGTTATGTAAATGATATGATTTTTTTTGTGCGTAAATAATATTACCAACTAATAACGAAATCCAAAAATAATGTATTTACAAGTTTGGGAGCAAAGCCAATATAAATGTGATATTAGCAGATATAAATTAATTCGGATTCAATTTCAGATGTTGATATTTTCTTATTTCTTTTGTTAAAATTACCGAAAATTTAAAATATCATTAGTTTAGAGATCAAAACGGATCACTGGTAAACAAAATCAATACGGATTATTTAAATTCATTATTTAAGGGTTGGAGCAACGACATGTTTCTTTAATAAATTCCTTATTATTTTTTAATAATATCAATATGAAAAGTACATATTGTTTTAGAGTAGGAAAAAACATATTTTAACTTAAAATTGCAAAAGTTTCAGAAATTGGTAATTTGATGAAAATACATATTTGAAATATCAATTATTACAAATTATTTTTGAAGTAATTTCAATTTAGTTTTTATTTTTTGTTACTGAATTCTTACAACTTGAGATAAAATTTAAATTTACAAAGAGTAAGACTGCTAAGTATATATAAAAATATTTTATAAAGTTGTTTTTTTTAATAAAAAACCTTATTAGAAAAATAAGGCTGTAAGCAAAGTACAGCAGAGGTTTGGCTGGATAACAGTGCTTAATATGGTTTTTATTAAAATTTGAAGACACATTTATAAGAAAATTTATAGTAAAGTAAATGATATTTTAATGAATTGTAAAGAATACTGAAATACAAAATTTAGAAAAGTAAGTTTATTTTTGAAGAGTATTTCTCCTTGAATTTCGATTGAACTGACAAGGAGGAACAGATTCATGATGTGATGTTATTTAAAAAATGTGATTATGAAAATTAAAGAATGATCTTTAATTGTAATTGAGGAGAATTTTATTTGAAATAAAAAAAAAAGGAATAAGAATTCCAAAAATATAGCTTTCTATGGATATATGTTTATTAATTATGTGTTATGCTCTATTAAACATTTCAAATTTTACTTTTTGAGCTATTTTAATTGATATAAAAGGGATTTTTTAAAATCAGTTTATGGTCTTGAAAACCTTTTCCATATAAAATAAGAGAATAAGAATTATTTAGAAACATGAAATCATTGAAAGCTCTGATCAGAGATTGACAGAAGAAAGAATTTTTTGAAAATATTGTTATAGCAGAGATTATATGAATAAATGACAGATTTTTTTTGGTAGAACTCTTTTCCGGGTTGTAATTATTATGTTATAATTATTGTGTCTCAAAACTCATTTTTTTTTATCTCAGAGAGTAAATTCCTTGAGCACCATAGAATTATTATATGAGGCTTAAAAAGCTAGATTTAAACAAAAAAGATATAAATTAAAGACACAACAAAACAAAATTATCTTCAATTACCAACAAATGTTAAAAAATTATTGAATTACATCGATATAATGAATTCAAAAAAAGAAAGAATTCACTGAAGTACGCAAATGGAGAAAAGGAAACACATACTACATTTATCTTAATCTTCTTAATTTTTTACATGGGCATAATCTGTCGTAATTAAAAACGTGCAATGAAGAATTTAAAAGGTTTACATTTTGTGATTTTTTTTGGCACTGGGTTTTTACATGAGATATAGTGTGTTGAACATAAGAGAGAAAAAAAAGACTATTTTTTGCGACTACTTAATGTAACAGTTAAAAAGGTCACTTGGACGCAAATGGAATTGGCTTAAACAATTCGTTAAGAAGTGGGGCCCATTTATACCTGAACAAAATTAAAAATTCCGATTAAATGGTTAGATTTTAACTTCTTAGTGGTAGTAAGAAAAAATCTTTTTTTAGTGTACCTAATATTGTCTAAAGAAATGTACAGCTTATTACCTTTAGAAATGGTATTGCCACAAGTAGATATGGAATATATTTTTGGAACGTGCATATTTTTTATTATCTATTGAATGTAATGTATTTTTATGGCAGGAAAATTTGCTCTTTCAATGCTTTAAACTCTTCAGTAACCCCTCAGCTCAAAAACAGCTTCAGTGTATGATTTAATTTATTATTTTACTGCTTCGAAGTTTTAAACAATCAATAGTTTTTTATTTTTAATATTTTTCTTAAAAAAATGGAAGGGCGAAGAAAGAATAATTGAAAAAAAAAAAAAATAAATGTTTCTTTTGCGCAGACGTTTCTATTTTCTTTGATGCATTTAACTATTATGTTTCAAAAACTCTGCACTCATGTAGGTTACGATGTTTATAAAAGCAAAATTTAGAGTAATGTGTAATTAGCTGTACAAAGATTAATGTGTTATTGGCTGTACAAGATCAGTGTTATTATTTTGTTTCATATTTAATCTTTAAAAACAAATTACATGAAACAATTTTTAAATATTGTTTTAGTTTTTGATAATTTAAATGTATTATAAATTAGCTAGATTATAAGAAGTTTAAAGAACTAAATTTTTCTCAAGTCGTATTTGAAATGGGATAGTTTACAAAGGAATGGTACTTTTTTCTTGGCTGTTATTTTGGGATCTATTCCCAGAATTCCCTCAAAAATAAGCACTGCTTTATTACTTGGTTTATGTAGGTATTTTTTGAGGTCTTCTTTTCTGTCTCAAAAGAATTTCATTTCTATATGTTCACCCTTTACTTATACAGTTTTGTAAGACATCGCTTAAGTCATTTAAGATTACTAACTTCACATTCCTCCCTAGAGGTACTAAAATTCGGAGGTCCATCGCCGATAGCCCTCGTGCAATTTGATAGAGCGACGTCAATATAACACTCCCTCCCTCACCCAAGAGAGACTATTGTTAGAAAAAAACCCCAAAATCTTAATATTATTAAAGTAATGTTATCATTAAATTCTTTTTGGAATTCATTATTTAATAAACGTTGGCAATTATCATCGCAACATCTTTTGTATGTTCATTCAAATATTATAAATGTAGTCATTTAATCATTTTGCAAATATAGAAAGATTCACTATTTTATAAAGCATAGTTCTCTTCTTAGAGCTTTACAAATATATTCCCCTAAATATAAGAAGAATTTGCCATAAAATTTTAACTTTCATTAAAATAAGTTAGAAACTAGATAATAATAATAATACTAATACTACTACTACTAATAATAAAAAAACAAAAACAAGATAATACAAAGTACAGTGGAAACAGTTTTTAGGCGATTTTTTTATGCGGTGTATGAATTTGAATGGCTTTGGGGTCACTGCAATGTTTTCTATCATTTTACCAGTGGCGTTACGGAAAATGTTAGTACCCCCTCAAGTCAGGTTTCGCCTTTAATATTTTATAAATTGGGTAAATACGTATTTAGCGTTAGTCAAGGCTTTGGCCCTTAGAGTCCCCCCCCCATGATGCGGGGATGTACGTTACGTCACTGAAATGTAGACACTTCAAGACGCTCTGTTCATTTGTTATAAACAGTCTCCCGACAATGCGCATTCAGTTTCTTTCTCTCAACGCTCCAGCAGCCCCAACTCGTCCACGTCACTTGACCATGGTTCAAAATTACGTGGTCCGTCGCCAAAAGCCCTCGTGTAGCTGCACAGTGCGACGTTAATATTCAATCAATCAATCAATCAACCAGCAGCCCCAACACCTCCTAGATACAAGGCCTGGCCACTGATTTGTGACGTCACTACTAGTAGGGATAAATCGTCCATCGCCTACGGAGCTTCTCTGATGCATTTTTTGAATACTTTTTGTTATAAACTAATTATATTCTTTTTTTTTACAGATTAAAAAAAAATAGTAAATTAATCATTAAATTGTATCTCATGTGCACAAAACATGAGTAAATATTAGTTTTCCTATTTAAATAATAATTGCAAGTATATGATTATCCATTACTACGAACGCATTGTGTTGAACATAAACACATTTATTACATTGTAGCAAATTATAAGAGCCTTTTGCACATTCGTATGTTTCTTTTTTTACATAACTATGATTATTTCTTAATTTTAAAATTTATCTTCTTATTTTTTTCAGAATAGTTACAAACAGGAAAATAAAATTAGAAATAGTTTTCAAAACAAAAAACGACATACAAATTTAAAAGCAGTAACTTTATTGGTATTGCACATCAAGTATTAGTATTAAATAAATTTCAAATATATTTGTAGATAAATCTACACCTGTATAATTATAGATATATACAGGAAAATAAATATATACTTAAATATAGATTACACAGTTTATTTAGCTGTTTGTCTGTCACTTTTCTTTCCTTAAATTTTTAGTACTTTTTCTCTCAAAAGTAGTTAAATATGTTTTAAAACTTTATTGGTATCAAATTAATAAACAAAAGTTTGCTGTCTGTATAACAGCATGAAAAATTACCATAAAATAAGTTGACAAAAATATTTTTTACTAAATCCATACATATATGATTACAGATACATACATGAAATTAAATATGTACACAGAAACAGATTACACAGTTTATTTTGCTAGTTGTCAGTTACTTTTCATTGCTTAAAATATTTCTATATTTTTCCTCCAACAATAGTTATTCAATTATGCATTGTTAAAAATGTAGATTAAATGTTTTAAAACTATTGGTATCATGCACAATAATAAGCAAAAATTCTTCACTCTCTTGAATAACAACATTAAAAATTACCAAAAAATAAAGTTCCCATAAATAACAATATAACAGGTTATCGTAAAATAAGTTAAAAATACATATTTTAGATAAATTGTACATATATTAAAGCATAGATATATACCTGAAATAAATGTATTTATAGAGAGAGAAAATATAATACACCCATATATAAAAATGTAATTCATTTAGCTAATAAAGTAGGTATTTTTTCAAAGCAAAAAAAAAAGACAAACAAGTTTAAAAACAGTAGCTTTATTAATATCAAATACAATCACAGCATAAAGAATTATTAAATAAATTTCAAATATATTTTTAGACAAAAATTTATACTATACAATTATAGATATATACAGGAACATAAGTACATACATAAAAATAGATTACACGCTTTATTTAATTGTTATTTATTAACCCTTTTCTTTCCTTAAATCTTTGGTACTTTTTCTCCCAAAAGTACTTATTCAGTTATACGTTATTACAAATGGGAATCAAATATGTTGTAAAACTTCATTAGTACCATGCATAGTAATGAAAAAAAATTTACACACACACTATTTGCAATAACAAGCATTAAAAATTACCAAAAATAAAGTTCCTACAAATAACAATATGACAAGTTATTGTAAAATAAGTTAAAAATATTTTTTAAATAAATCATACATGTATAAAAGCATTGATATACACCTAAAATATATATATAAAGAGAGAGAGAGAGAGAAATAATGCACCCACACACATAAAAATAATGTACTTTACTTAGCTAATAAAGTATACATTTTTCTTTTCTTCGTTTCAACCTTTTTAATATCATTTTTTTCCTTACAGTAGTTATTTAATAATGCATTTGTAGAAGTGATGATAATATGCTTTAAAACTAGCTCAGAAGAATGATCATTTTGTTACAAGGTTCATCATATAAAAAAAATTCATTTGAATTTATTAAACTAATCGATATTTCTGAAGCAATTTGACGTTGATTATTTTGTTTAAGAAACATATTTTCATAATCATTAGAAAGAAGTTTCTGAACTATTATATAGTTGTAGAGCACTGCTGTAACAACATCTGGAGAAGGGCACAATAAACTTCCTCTGTCTAAGTTGCGTATTAAATCATAGTTAGAATTTAGTTCAAAAGATTTATTAAGAACAAGTGATTTGGAACAAAAGTCGCATTTTAATTTTTAAGTGCTGCTCTAGCACAAACACCAGCCAAATATGTCAAAACAGGTAGATACGGCTGAGCATCACTAAAATCTTTTTCAGATAGTGTAATATTAAAATTATGCAATACTGTGATGACTCTAAAGGATTTTCATTACATGAATCTTCCAAATGAATGTCTTTTAAGTTAAACTGGCCATATGTGTTTGAAACCAAAGTTAGAGGTAAAAAATTTTGCATTCTTAGTTTAGTTTCTACTTCATAAAGTTGTCGAATTGATATTAAGTATTGAGAACCTGAAAGTGTTCTATATTTCCCAAAACGACTTTCTAACGCATCTGTTTGAATTTTTCCGGGAAGAAAATACTGAAATTTTAATTCGTTAATGCAATATTTTGACATTTCAAGTAAAGAGTATGTGGTATGAATAAAAGCAAGATGTGTTTCTTTAGTAAGGGTGCCAGTAGTACAATTTTTTCCCTTCCACGAGTCTAACCATGACAAAATTTTATGCAAGAATTCACATGTTTGGTTGTCTGGAGATAAAGTAATCGGTTGCTGATAAGGATCAAGCAAATGTTGTCCCTTTAAAGGAGTTTTAACATTAACTATTTTCCACCATGTACAAATTAAAGAAATAAAAATTTATGTTGTTTCATGACTAATTAGTTTATGTTGCTCTCCTAATAATTGAAGCCCCTGAATAACAAAATTATTAAATATCTTAAGCACAAGTTTCACATTTTGTTTTTCAAGATTTGTAGGACATAAAGCCTTCAAAGTTAAACCATAAGCAAACTTTACTAAATTATTACTTTCTATATCATATAGTCGTTTAAGTGTAGAGAAGTTTGCTTCTAATAATGGAAACTTATTATGATCTTCAAAATCTGGAAAATAAAAACATTGACCTGCATTTTTTTGATTAATCCAATTGTTACGAATGCATTTAAAAATGTGCACTGAATCAATAACAAAAAATAAAGGATTGGAAGAATCAGAAGGATGTGGATATACAATGCTCAATTTGGGAGGAACAGAAAAGTTTGACATTGCTTTTCGATTTATAGAATTATTGTCAGAAACTACACCTATAACTTTGAATCCTATACTATCAAGTTCTACGATAGTTTTTTTAACAACAGCAAACAATTTTTCTCCATCGATTTTTTTCACTGGCATTATATGAACTACTTCTTTAAAAGGAGAAAGAAGACTTTGAATCACATGAACACATATGCTTAAGTAGCAGCTTGTTCACTGTTATATGCCATCCCTAGAATATTACCCCCTTTAAAATCTAAATATGGCTTTAAATGGATTTCCTCAAGCATCAGTATGACAGTTTTGTCAACAGATTTTAGGATATTTACTTTTTTTTTATGTATGCTAGAAAGTTTTCATTTGATTGTTCTGTTTGAGGGTTAGTTTTTAAAGATGTACAAATTTTGCGCAAAGTTCTGGGATGGGGAATATTGAGATATCCTGAATTTCTTAAAAATTTATAGGCATGAGGTGATATGGGTTGTAATATACAAAAAAACCCATCATTTCACAGGAATATCTAAAAGAAAACTTGTTACTAGTTAAAAACTTGAGTTGGTCAATTAAGAAATGGAGTGCAATTTTTTTATCATCATCTAAATTTGAAAACATACTTTCTAAAAGATTAACAATAAAACCAAATGTTGTAGGAAAATCATGGGAGCTTTTCATTTCTATTCTGAGAGCCAGTTCATGTAATATTTCATTTACAACAATAGTATTATTAACTTTTACAGGAAATTTGTACTTACCAAGTTGATCTATCTTTGTTTGACCTATGTGAATTGTTAAATCTAAGTCTTTATTTATAATTACTGATGCTTTAATAACAAGAGATATTTTTGTGTCTAGCATCATAATTATTACTAGATCAATGACCGTTATAAATGACCGTCCATATGTCCTGAAGCTTCTCTGCATTTAAACACTCTACTAATTCTGGAAATGACGTAAATGATTTCTTTTTTTCGAATTCTTCCTTGGAAATAATGCTTGCTTGGATTGAGCGTTGTAAGTGCTCATTTTCTAATCTTTGCAGTCTCTTCTCAGGACATTCTCGAGTGGGATTTCCAGAGTTCGAAAGATATGTGGGGAAATCTGTCAAAATAGTTGGCACAGCAAAGTCATGTAGTCTGTACCGCTTTAAGGGCACAGATATCTTCTCTCCAGTCTTTTCATTGTAAGCTTCGGTGTATCTTCGTATTGCATCATCCGAAAAGTGTAATTCACCAAAAACCTATAAAATAAAATATATATATATTGTTTTGCATCAACAAAAAATATTTGTTACAATTAACAAAAATTTCTCTGATAATTTGATTTTTTTAAAATGAAGTTAACGAATTGTGAGGTTAACGCTGAATAATGTTTATCTGTTTTCAGCTTACTTTTACAGCTTTATTTTTTCTTACTTTTAAAGTCATCTTAATAGTTCAAAAATCAGCTAGCTTTTTTGTTGTTGTTGTGAATGTGTTTTGCATTTTGTATCTCACATCATATTAATATACAAAATGTACAATAAATGGTTGCTTATGTCCATATTTACATTAACTACGAGCTGTATATCATAATGGGCTTTCTTTGCTAACAAACTATTAATACTTAAGGTACTTTTGTTGACTCTACGAAAAGGTATTTGGTAAATGACTAGCAATAGCAAAAACCCTAGACAGTTTTTGTCTCATTTGGGCTCATTTTTAAAACATAAATTTTATTAGGGCTACAAAATATTTATTTCATAAACAAAACACCTTTATCATTATAGATAAATAAAAATGAATTGCCAATGTTTAAGAAACTAACATGAAGAAAAAGAAATGAGTACATTTTCAAAGGTTTTATCGAACAACCTATTAAAGTTATTTGTAGACTTTTAAAATAAAGATATTATTACAATTTCCCTAAATAGAATAAAATTAAAAAACTTACCTTCGAAAACTTTGATGGAGCAAAATCTTTTCTTGAAATGGCTTGTATCCATTTTTTTCGAAGAAAGTCCTCTTTTGGGAAACTAAACACATTTGTATTTTTCCAGTATCTTTATAATTGCTATTGCAATTTGGTACAATACATGTAAACACCATTTTGTTATGATGTTATCGAAAATCTGCAATAAATTGACAGGAGCAACTATCAAAATGGCGTAAGCGAGTAAAGTGAACTTCAAATCAGGCGGGATTTCTATACCTACTATATGTGACGTCACAAGCCTCTCTCACTTCAGTAGCCAGGCCTTGTATCTAGGAGGTGTTGGCAGCCCACACTTGATTGAAGGCGAAACTTTCAATGACAGTGACATTATCAATAATTTGATAGAATATGAAGACAGACAAGAATAACCGGATTCTTTAAGAGCGGATAAAAATATGCAGGGATCCAGGTTTCCAACAAATTGGAAAATAATTTTCTTAAAATGAATACCAATTAAGAAAGGAGTATAAAATTCTAAAAAGGGCTTCAATCACGTATTTCTGGTTATCGTGACATTTATAAGCAACTGACCCCCCCAACCTTCGTCACAGAAACTTATCTCTTACTTTATGTTGCCATAAAATAAAACAATTGAAATTGCACCTTCAAGTGAAGAAAGCGATTTTGAACTTATTCAGTACAGGACTTTGAATTACGATGAGTAGGGAGGAATTATGTATGTGCATTTTGAAAATTTATCCGTATATACAATGAGATACTATATGTTTTTAAAATGTTCCATGTGTATTAGTTAATTATTTACTTCGTCATGGAAGTACTCTTACATAAATTTCGTAAATAATAGGCATATTTTATTAATGCGACTTTTTTTATGCGGTTCCTATCAACCGGATAAAAAAAGTTTTTTGTAGTATGTCCACGAATTAGTTTGTTTTATGTAAGAATTTATGAAATGTTTGAATATTTTCTTGTGCATTTATTTTTAATGCTGTCCCTATCTACCGCACAAAAACATGTTCAACTGTATAATTGAATATAAAGTGCAATTGGATATTTACACACACAAACATACTGACAGGAAAGAGTGTGTGTGCAGTAGTTATATGATGACGATCTTCGTGTTCAGCAATGTTACAATTAAGTCTCAGGTTCACAGTTTTTGGTTACATCAAAGACGCTTTGTGAATGGAATTGAGTCCCAAAGTCATCAAGTAAAGTGATATGAAATTTTGGAAAACGAGGAATCAACTCGGCTACCATCCCCGTTCCTTAACCATGGCAAAAATCTCCGTCCATCCCCAATAGCTCATATAGCTTCTATGTCACCGCAATCAAAACTAAAAAAAATGGTAAGAAACAATTTCCAACATTATTACCAAAATTAAATGCTCAATAAATTGCTAAAATAAGTTTTGGAGAGTTTTGCATGATGAATCTTTTTAGGTAGCAAATATCAATCAATAGTAGCAATCAAAATTTCTTCAGTTATTCCGAACAGTATATATTTGTACATAAATTTTGATCTAAAACGTAGGACATTTTAGTGATACTTTAAGAAGTACAGTAATACCCCGAACTTACGTGATGGGTGGGACTGAGTGATAACCGCGCAAGTCGAATTCATGAAAGTCAAAGCATAATTTCGTACATAAATATACATAAATTAGTTTTAGTTGGGGTCGGAGAGGAAAGAAATAATAATTTGGAAAACAATATTTAATTACATCTTAGATAACACAAATGCAAAATAGAAAACCCAATTTTTTTTGTGTGGAAGATTTAATAAAATCTATCAAGTAGTTTCCTTCTCTCTGCTGGCTCAAAGATTTTCTTTTCTCCCTCAAAATTTCCTCGTAGCATGTGATGCGACGCTGATGATAACTTAGTTAATTACTTTCTTTTCTTATCCATAAATATTAATTTCTTAACTTTCCAGGTTCTTAAGTTAACATCGCATCATAACTTAGTTTAAAATTAAACACTAATATTCTATAGACAAATTACAGTACTCTAAATTAAGAGTCCTATAAAATAGAGATAATCATTAATTTTATTGAATAACATAATTTTAATTAACTGTAAATATACTGCATAACAAAATTGAAATTTAACTTAGCTTTGAGAGAGATAGGAGGTGGGATGGAGAGGGGAACATGGTCACCGCCCGGAGTCTCGCGGAGTCTAGTTCAAGGCCTGGATCTGATTAGTTTGTCTCTGTCTCTCTGTGTCCGAGTGTCTCCAAATCGGGGTGCATCCCGTTTTATTTGGCGTCCTCTTCACTGCCAAATTCTAGAGCGGACTCTTTACCTTGTCCACTTAATTTTCTCTGATTGGTCCGGAACCAGCGCAGAGTTACCGCCCAAAGTTCGTTGACTTTGGAAACGCGGGAAAATCAATGACACCCCCCAATATTTATGGGTGTATTGCCCCTTCCAGGCGTGGGAACGTAGGCACCCTTTGCTGAGGAATTCACCCACCACTCAGTGCTGGGGAAAGAGAACAAATTGAACCAAACTGAGTTCGCAATTTTGAAGTTCTGTTGAATATTCCTGAATGAATCCGCGCCTCCCATCACATGCTAGTAAATTTTTTATTCCCTGTTTTGTTGAGAAATTACGCTCTTCGTTTGAGTCTATATTTTCTAAAATTTGTAACCCTTTTTCAACTAAACTGAGGCCTTCTGTCAAATTACCTCAATTTTCTTATTGAACTGGGTCTAAAGACTTCAATGTCTTGCTCTTGCTCATGCATTTCTATGAGTTTATCAATTGTCAGCTCCTGATTTGATCACTATCCACATTTAAGCTTATTTTCTTACCTAAATTTATTAAGCGTCAGTTCTGCGCGATACGTCCGAACATGTATATTAGCCAAACAGGAAGTGGGGAGTGAGTAATCGAGTTGTGTAGCGCTCAAATAAAAGAAGAATCGATGAGATTTGAAAATCGCGCAACTCCGAACTCGCATAAGTCGGAGTAGTGTAAGTCGAGGTATTACTGTTTTTGTTAGAAACGCAATATATTTATAGACTTCTTAGAATAAAAGAACTTATTATTAATAATAATTTTTGAAAAAGTAACTGATATGTCCCAGCAATTAATTGAGAACACAATATTAGTCTGAATGATTTTTTATTTTCTTATTACAATGCAAATTAATTTTAAAAAATCAGAAAATAGTCTTTTTTTCGAGAAACCTTTTTACAGCGGGTATCCCCTTTTCATAAGCCAATCAGACTTAAGACAGTAATTTTTTTTATATGATAAAAGATATTTTTGAAGAAAGGTCTGAATAGCATCACAATATGATCTCATATTCAGTATTTGATATTAGTATCTATAAAAGCTTATTCCAAGAAAGTAGAACTCAAAATCTCCAGTAATGAAAAGAGATGACAACAAAATTTAACTACTGAAAAAAAATTATCTATCATATGTGATGTAGAAAATTTTTACTAATAAAATTATTAGAAAACATCATTGTAGTTAAATTATGAATTGATATGATCGAAATTATCTTTATAATATTGAAGATATCACCTTCGTTTTGTCATCGTAATTCCAGTGACATAGAGACCTTAGGAGAGATTTGTAAGATTCTATTTTCGATTCAATATATTAAAAAGATTGAATTAAAACGAATAATTTAGATTTTAATAATATTTGATTCACGTTAAAAATTTAAAATGGCTTTATAAAAATAAAATAATTTTTAACTATTAATTATAAATGAATATTATAAGCTATTATGCTATTACTGATGGAATGTAACTGACTTATCTGCTAAGTAATTATGTTTAATTGTGTTCGTAGAAATTCATATCAGATTTAATTCACGATTGACATGTGATTACTTTCACTATTCTTGTATAACGGCATTTTATTATTGTAAGGTAATTGGAATAGATTTATTTGATGATGATTCACTTTACAATTTCGTGTTACTCAACTTGACGAAAACTCTGTTGTATTCAAGGGATCTATTATTCCTCATAA
Source organism: Trichonephila clavipes (assembly GCA_019973935.1). Taxonomy (NCBI): domain Eukaryota; kingdom Metazoa; phylum Arthropoda; class Arachnida; order Araneae; family Nephilidae; genus Trichonephila; species Trichonephila clavipes. The sequence goes on from BMAU01020622.1 coordinate 179,889, forward strand.
AATAGATAGAATTTGACGGAACCAAAACTTGTACCGGCAGCTCTCTAGCTATCAAAGCCTGAAGTATAGCTAAATATCCGAAGGTTAAACGAACTATAAGAGAAAAGAATGGTTAAAATAAAGAAAAGTATGACGAATGACTGATTTTTGTAAAATTCAAAACCATCATTTCTCACCATAAACATTTCCCATCCTTTTCACTTTGTCTCTCCTACCTGTATATGTAGTAAATATTCATCAGACGTTGCTTCTTTTTTTCTTATTTTCACTCCTGTTTAACACTAGAGCAACTTTATTTTGGACATACCTAAGACGACCATTGGGGGTCAATTATTTGACCCTTATAAGAAATTCAACCCCAATCAACGTAAATTGTCTCTTTATTGACAAATTGCATTTAAATTACAGTATATAAGAGTTTCTGAAGATTTATCAATTTTGATAATTTATTTATTCAGTTTTTAAAGTTAATTTTCCCCACATTCTTTCAGAGTTGATTTTTGTAATAACTGTGTATAACCGGCAATATACAACGCAGTATATTTTGCTACACATTATTCTTTAGTAGAAGCACAGGTGACAGGAAAGCAAAATTACAAATACAAGTAATACAAATTGCACACAATATGCTCCACATTTATACATTTTCGCAAATACAACTATATGCATGCTTGATAGAGACAACAACACATTTATTAGAAAAGGGTTTCGGGAAACTCTCACAGCTTGCAGAAGTTTTATTTTGTCCCTTGAAAATTAAGGTATCCGACTACGTTCGGAACCGCGATTTTGCAAAAGCGTATAAATGGATAATATTTATGATATTTAGCGTCACTTAGATTAGAAACTGTGTATAAAATTGTTTTAAGAATAGTATTACAAAAAAAAAATAAGTGCAATATTTTGACGAAAAATGAACTTAGAATGACCAATTTTCAAAATATTCTCCTTTTGTGAAAAATGATTGTATTACAATAATATTTTGCCTGTATATAGCTCAGGCATCTGTACAGAGGCTCAACAAGAATTTTTGAAATACGTAAATTAGAAGTTGATTTGTCCATGTTTTTCGATAACAGAGGGGAGAAATTTTAAGAAAAAAAACGCCGATAATTATTTCAGTTGGTTGTAACTCTGAAAATAATAGTTCATACTCTCTAATAATATTTCTACTACTCATAATAGGAGAAGTATTGATTTTATATAAGCAAAATATTATTATTTTAGACGCATTTTTTTTAAAAAAAGAACATTTTGAAAAAAGGTTATTCTAAGTTATTTTTTTTTGCCAAAGTATTGTATTTAAATAAATTGTTTTTGTCAAAATGCCCTTAAAACAATTTTATACATGTATTCTAATCTAAGTGACATTAAATATCACGAAAATTATCCATTTATACGCTTTTTTAAAATCATGGTTCCGAACGTAGTCGGATACCTTAACATTTGTTTCATTTTAGAGCCTTTACTTGATTGATTTAAGGGGGGGAGGGAGGAGGAACCATCGGTTTCGTAAAGCTCCAATTCGTAGTTCTTCCAAGAATCGCAAGAATAAATTTTCCATTTGAAACTGAGGTGTTTAAGAATTGCTTGAAAATTATACAAGAATTCAGGGCACTAATGTCGAGGATGTTGTAAGACACATAAACTAGATATTACATTACCCAAGATGTAAATCAACTGGCCTTTTTTCATACTTTCTCAAATAAGAAAAAGTCATTTAAAAAATATTTAGATTTTACATCATTTGCCAGCCAAAACTTGATTTCAAATTTGTTTAGTTTATTTGTCATGTACTGGATGAATCTCTGTATATTTACATGGCTCCAAATGTTCATCAGTTGGTACTTGTTCAAACTTATAGCATAAATAACAAATTTTCAATCAACTTACACCAGGTTTCAGAAGCTAGAGCAAATTTTTCGTGGGCAGATGATACTCTCAGCTACTTCGCACATCACATGCGAGCTATCGCATACTTTCAAAGAAAAAATTACGTGTGACTGTCTCTTTGAATACATATTGTTCTAATTTTAGTACCACAAATCATCTACACAAAGTTTTGAATGACTGAGTGCTCTACAGGCATGCTATATGGCGAAAAAGGTAACATACCAGTTGCTGTTGTCTCCGAAATGAAGTCATAGTTCAGCAACTGTACATGTTTGTAAGTGTTTTGCTTCATTCACTATGACACTAAGCCGAAGCAGGATTTGTCCCAATATTATGAAGAACAAAAGGCATCACTCCACTTGCAACCGGAACTGTGGATGATGTGTACTTATTGTTAGCAGAAAGATTTGGTAAGTTATTGCCTCATCCTCGCATACGTTCATGTTCACCTTAACAAACAGATTTGCAAATAACAGGGAAAATCACATTTCTAGAACGTTTCGCAGAATCCCTGTCATTTCTTTCAGAAGATGACGCTTTCTATGGGTTCTCGTTATCAACATGAACATCTTCATTGGGCTCAGTTTTGACTGCCGCTCTAGCAGGACAATTTACCCTCAAAAAATTTTGTAGCATACCATTGCCACTAAATTCATGGACATTTCAGAGAATTAAAGTGCTTATAGGGGCTACTAATTGAAGGTGTGTGTGTGTGTGAATAGAGAAAAAAATAGTTTGTTTCATCCCTATATGCCATCGAAACAAAGCGAAATTGTAGTTAACTTTTCTCCTCTCAGTCATCATGATAGCTATTTTTTTGCCCCCCCACAAAAAGAGAAATGAGAAATTGTAAAGAAGAACCATTGAAAAGATGCTATTTTTCTTCTGAGGGTCAAAATGACCCCCTTTTAGCTGTTTTATATGTATTTCTATGATTATTTATTTTAATAATTACGATAAAAATACGAAAACTTGTCACAGTACCCATGGAAGCATTTTAGGAAAAGTCGAAAAATATGTGAGCCACGGTGTTCGCTTGTATGTTGAAATAAATCTTAGGAAACTGAAAAAAGGATCAAAATGACCCCAACGGTGCTTCTAGTGTTAGGATTAAATAAACTATCAGAGGTTTTGGAAGCAGTGGGTATATAGGTTACTTTTTAATTTACATTATTTACAATATGAACAATTGAAAATGTTTAGATGAGAAATTAAGAGATATATAAATTTCTCACAGAATTAAATAGCTGCTGCGGATTTTTGATGAAAAAAAGGGGCACGAGAAAATCTTAAAAATATTAACTTCATATGTAGAATACGCATAAATATTAGATTTGAGCTGCTTTTGGTTAATTGTTAAATGAAACGATCGGTTTCTTATAGCACTATATGAATGAACTCCTACTGTCTGGTAATTTAAACTATCTATTTTGTACGGATCAACTTTGTGCTATGACTTCAAACTTCCACGGATTTTTTAAGTTAAAGCAGGGAATTTGATAAGGACATTTTATGTTAACTACCTAATTTTTTCCGTTTCTATAGAGTTTATTTGATACTACGTAAGACTAAAATGAAGCTTTGGATATGCTTCTCTGTTTGAACTTGTTTCAAAAAGATATTTCAATTGCTAACTGTGTTTAAAGAGAGACAGACAATGGAAGAGAGAAATAGTTACACCCTCTTCCACACACATCCTAGAAAATGGCTTACTTAACAATTTATCATTCCAAAATGTATTAGAATATAGATGTTGCATGATATATATATAATATCTCTCTCTATAATTCATTGACTAAATACAGGAACCTATCAGAATCAAAGAAATAATTTTCGTCAAAAATTCAGTAACGACGTAAGTATATGAAATAAATGCATGGGGAATATAGGAAATTCTCTCAGTATATAATATAAAATAATATTAGAAAGGGAGTTGAAGCAGATTTTTAAAATGAAATGTTTCAAGCACATCACATATGCTATCAAGCCAATGTGAAATCTTATCTCAAATAAAACCTGGTGCACGTGATTAGATAACGGATAAAGAGCCAGAAATGTAACTCTCATCTTTTACTTTTTATCAGATCTACATTTGCCTTCATGAATGAAGCCCCTTAAAAGCTCCTAAGTCAGGAACTTTCAAGAGGTTCTCTAATAACGTTATGACTTGGTTTCATTTTGAGCGGGACAGAGTGTGATCTAACCAAGAATGTTGAACGGATCTTCTATGCGCTCGCAACCCATGCGATTTTTCCCCAGCTGAAAATCGAGATTTTCTTAGACATAAGACTTTCAAGCAGTTTAAGGTTAGTTCACTATATTTATATGTTCTTTGGGACATATGGTAACTTTTTCCACTTCGAAAAGTTATTGTTTGCCAACTGGCAAATTTACCATTGTTATCCCTTTTTTAAATGTTTTAAGGGGAGTTGGAAACATCTCTCTCTCTATATATACTGACAATGTTAAATTGGCTGTTTTCGATGTACCTTTTCTCGAAATCTGTTACATGTACATGCTTGAAATTTTTCATACAGTTAAAGTATACCTTTCTCATTATACTGAAATGAGATTTTAGCTAATTTTGAATTTTTTCATAATTTATGAAATTTTTTTTCAAACATAGTGAAATTTGACCCATTTTTCACAGAAATTTTTTTTAAAAAATTGAATTTTTGAGTTTTTAACAAAAAGCTCATATTAGTATATATTAGCCGTCATTATAAATTTATCACAAAAAATTAAATACATGTGAACAATATTTTCGAAAAGGTGCATCGAACATCAAAATTTACATTTTGAGATAAATTGATTTTAATGTATACAGTGTGGCTTCTAATCGGCTAGGAAATAAAAAAAATAAAAGGCTCAGTTTATATATAATACAAAATACATGTTTTGGTTTATATCAGACGTTCAACTTTTAAGCAAAAACGAAATACTTTGTTTACATTCTTTGCCATTCAAATGGGCGTGGCCCAGTTTCAACGATTATTTAAAAATAAGTTTTAAGGGCTTTTGATTATCCTAGAGATTAAAGTAAGGTATTTTTAGAAAGGTTAAAATCTATACAATTTGAAAATTTAAAATCTCAATTTGCAAAAAAAAAATAATAAATAAAATAAGATTTTAGCTTTTCAACACCCTTTAAAACATGAATTTTTAGACTTGTTATGATCTGATCCGTTAAATGTGTTTTTTACAATTGACATATAGAATTAAAAATGAGATTGTGAGAAGGAATGAGGTTTCTATCAATTAAAACGAAAGTATGGCAAGGAACAGAAATGATTTCAACCTTCATGACCAGGACAGATGAATATCTTCAATTTTATATTCTAATCGAATATGTTTGAAGTTAAAACCATAACTCATGATTCCAATCTTAAAAGCTAAGTACTGTTGATACACGATAATCGATAAAAATAAAGATAAAAATATGAAAAAGCTTCTTATACATATATATAATGTGTTCTAAGTTACTACTTGTGTTCTATAGTTCTACATCATTCAGTTATAAATAAGTTTACAAGTATAGCTGAAAAAAGAGTATAATTTAGCATTGTTAAGATTCCTTAAATATAATTACTTTATTGCTGTTAAAATAGTAGAGCACAACGCTTCATTAAGAGCAAAATACTGAAGAATAACTAACATATGGATTCATACTCCCTCTATCTAAAAATACTGTGTCATTTTTTTGTGAAATGCTTAAGTTGTAATTACGCTAATGCTTTTTCTGGGTTTGATTTCTTGAAAAGTTATTTCACATATTTAATTTATTTCAAAAAAGTTATCTTACACATAATACCTATCATCTTCCATATTATATCTTTGCAATGCCAAATAGCTTAAGAATTAAAAACTAGCGAAGAGAGAGGCAAGGTTTCCATTATAATGTTAAGATCGTTCTTTATTAATTTGCTAATAATTAAAGGAAACAATAAGACATTTGTGGAAGGGATCTATTTTACGATTTGTTCTTTCAAGCGCCTTCATATATATATATATATATATATATATATATATATATATATATATATATATATATATATATATATATATATATAGTCTAATTCTCCACAAACAAGAGATAAACATCCGTCAATCACATTCGAAAAACACATAGACAATAGGAAAATCACACAATGAAGGACACATGAGCAACCGAGATTAAAAATTATAAAATGGATGCTGCAGTATTATAAACATTGCTGACTTAGGACAGCTCATATATAAAATAGTTTATTTGATAGTGGGGTTGAACATGTTTATACACTCAGGAACATTGAAAATAGCGACCCAAGAAGGAAGCTAAGTACAATCGCGAAACTTTGCAAATAAGTACAGCGTAATGTGATATGCAAATGATCCAAGTTTTGTGCCAATACGCATGCTCATACACGCCGAGGTGGCGCTACAATCAGGAATAGGGTGCTATATAAGCCAGCGCAAATTCGAAGATTCATAAACGTGACGATTACCCACCAATTGTAGGAAGACTTTGGTAAGCGAAACATGCCAGGTAAACGTGCTAAAAGACATTTCTCACAGTTAAGAGAGTTTGAGAGAGGCCTGATCATCGGGATGAAAACTGCAGGCTGGTCGACGCGCCGTGTTGCTGGCCAGGTGGATTGTTCGGAGTGTGCTGTTAGAAATTGTTGGGAGCAGTGGACACGAGAAGGTACCCACGTGCGGAAAACCGGGTCTGGAGCGACCAGGAAGACCACGAGGAAAAAGGATTGAAGGATCGTGCGGCAAGCACTTGTGGACCCCACAGTGACTCGTTCAACGACACGAGCAGACGTAGGCGTAGCAATTGTTCCACAAACAATTTCCAGACACCTTGCAGAAGCAAATCTTAAATCAAAGCGCCCTTTCCATGCACTCCGGAACATCGGCAACTGCGTCTACAGTGGTGCCAAGCCAGATCAATGTGGAATGTCACAGATTGGCAAAAGGTTGTGTTTAGTGATGAATCCCGGTTTGGTTTGGGGACAGATGATAACCGTGTACGGGTGTGGAGGCGCCCTGGTAAGTGGTACAATTCCCCCACACTGTTCTACGTCACACTGCCCGCACAGCTGGTGTAATGGCCTGGGGGGGCCATAGCCTATGATAGCCTGTCCACTTTAATTGTGACGCGTGGAACCTTAACGGACCAACGTTACGTTGATGATATTCTTCGACCCCATGTAAGACCTTTCCTAAATGGTCTCCCAGGGTCAATGTTCCAGCAAGATAATGCTCGTCCGTATACAGCAAGAGTTGCTCAAGACTTCCTACGTCATTTTCAGACTCTTCCATGGCCGGCCCTCTCCCCCGATTTGTCCCCTGTAGAGCACGTGTGGGATCAGCTAAAACAGCAAATGCCATCGTGTCACTGTGTACATGATTTAGAGTTGGCTGTTCAAGTTATGTGGGCCCATCTGCCTCAGGACAACATAAGGTGTCTAATCAACTCAATGCCGGACCGTGTGGCGGCATGTATTGCAGCTGGAGGTGGTCCAACGCGCTGTTGAAGTTGCCCAGTATTTGTGTCGGTGCACTCCCTGTATTCATTTAATTGTCTTATTTTGAGATCAAGTGAATCTCTCATCTGTGTCCTTATGTGTATTAAATTTTATTTCAATCCGATGCTTTCTTCTTGGGTCGCTATTTTCAATGTTCCTGAGTGTATTATATATATAATCCATAAATATATACAAATAGCAATAAAACCTAAGTATAACTAGTCAAGACAGGAATATATATGTAATAAATCACGTTAATTTCAGCTTAAACAACTTTTAATTTGTAATGGTCCTGAACCTCCAGGACTTTCGCGTAAATAAGTAACTGTTAATTACTCTCACATATAACGGGATAATTGTAATTTCATCTCCTAAAAATTAACAGCTCAGCGTTTTCTCAATTACTCATTATTTAACTCCATCGTTCTATGTATGTCGACAAATCACAAGAGACGTCCTAGAGAATTCATGTGAGTTTTTGTACTTGCGGTGCCGTTTCGTATAAAAACTGAGATTTTTTTGAAAATTCAACCCGCTTCTTGTCTTCGTTATGTAGTACACGCGTGTCTTATTTGTGCGATGTGTCATTAATATTTGTGTTTATGTGTGTGTCTAAATGTACAACAAATTGGATTGCCATCTAACTAAAGACTGCTTCATCAACAATGCAAATATAAAGCATCGATAATTCAATATGATCTAGATAAAGAAAACTATACCATTCACCACGACCTTTCACATATATACAATATATATATATATATATATATATATATATATATATATATATATATATATATATATATATATATATATATATATATACAGGCGTATATATATATATATAGCAGGCGTCCCTCGTATAGCACGGTACTTATAAAACACGGTTTTGATATAATACGATTTTAAAAAATTGAATATTACTTTCGTTCGATAAGGGAAGCTCCCAACTGGATTTTTTATTATGAAAGTATGAACATTAATGATGTTAGGGAAATACTTGAAGAATAAACTTTTAATGAGAAAAAATTAACTGAACTACTAAATTTCTCCACTTTAAATTGCGCCGATGATTCTGAAAACATTTGCAATATTGCATCACAGTTTCTTATTTAAATTTAATTTATCTGCAAAAAGGAATAGCTTTAGCTAAAAAAATTAGAAATAGTTTTTTTGTTGAAAAAGATCCTTCAGTAGTATGTAGCGAAAAAGTTAAAAGAGAATTGCAAAGTTCTTCAGCTCCTTTGAGAGAAATTCTGAAAGAATTGCAAGATCGAAAAAGCCAGGTAATTGAAATTACGGCACATAACTTTTGTAATGATGGAGAAATAACTGGTAAAGAGGAGTTTCAACCACCTTTGAGAAAAAGGATGGATTAGCTGTATATTCTGATGAAAGTGATGAGGAAAACTAATTTTGTGATCCCAATAAGCTGTTTCTATTTATTTTATTACAATAATAATTATTTTTTGATTATATTTTTTGTTATATTTTACTTTTTTCTGTATTTCCCATTTTTATTGTTAGTTAAAGAGAAGCTAGCTTACATTTTCATGTGTATGTTTTATTGATACGAAATGTTTCAGCTATTATAAAATTTTACACCTTCAGACTTGATTTCGATATAACACGGTACACATTGCCTTGATGTATATTATTTCAAAGTTTCGTATAATACGGTTTCTACACAACACGGTACATATTGCCCTGATTTATATTAAGTACAAATTAATAACTAAATAAAACAACAATTAAAATAAATAAACAAAAAGTCTTGTATAATATGGTTTCGTTATTGCACGATACGAATTAACCGTGTTGTACGAGGGACGCTTGCAATTAAAGGAAACATAATAAGTAAGTATAGAGGTGATCTATTTTACGATTTTTCTTTCAAGCGGCTATATATATATATATATATATATATATATAGTCGGACCCGATCTAATGAATTCATCGGGACCTAACAGTTTGTTCGTTAAATCGGGGTCCAAAAAATAAAAAGTTTTTTTGCACCTTCCTTTTGAAAATTTTGTAATAAGCAACTACCCAGAAAATATCCATAGTTAGAAATTACACACTTCTTATTCAAGAGTCAAATGTACTATTAATAAATTATTACGCACCAGTTAATTGAAAATTTTAAAATACTGACTAATAGATGTTTGACAATCTTTTTGATTCCTGACACGAAAGAATTCTTTTTTAGACTATATATATGGAAGAAAATACTGCGTCACACACACACACACACTTACATCTTTCTGCAAGAGGTATACTTTCAAAATTTCAATCCAATGTAATGCATTAGGAAGTGTAACATTTTTTATAAGAGTTTCATAATGAATTTCGGCGTCAGATTCGTTATTCATTGTCTTCGACAAATCAACAATTTCCTGAGCTGCATTTACACAGATAGGTAGTCCTTCATCAAATGTAACATAATCGTAAAAATCTTAAAATATTTCTTGCGTTGTGGAGTGGTATGAGATAAGAAAGGAGTGTCCTGGCCTGTTCAAAACTCACACAATAGGTTGCATCCATCACTCATCTGCACCTTTAAAGTCTAAAAACGGAGTGCACCATTTCTCATCAAAATGTGCTGTTTGCAAGAAAAATGCTTTTTTTATTGTTCCGAACAAAAAGAATAAAATTAAAAAAAAGCCGATTTTTTCTAATACAAACTACCAAAAAGAAAAAAAATTAACCTTTGAAATAATTCGTTAATTCGGGGTTTATTATTCGTTAAATAGGGGGAGTTTGCCTTCATTTTAATCGGAGAAAGAAATAAAAATGCGTTGAATTGTGAAATTCTTAAAATAGAGGTTCGTTAAATCGGGTTTCCGTTTATATATATATGAAATAAAATCCCAGCGTTTTCAAACAAAATTAAAAATTTATAAAATATCCAAGTGCAACCTCGGACTTGGCACCGATAGGTGGGGTTAAACTAGTTTGATCGCATCAACCCTCCCCCTATTGCAACTTGGTAAATTATAATCAGGAAAAATCCAATTCTCAAAAATTTAAAATTTAAGAAGTCAATACCTATTCGCCATTGCATTCTAAAAAATATTATAACTTAAAAATTTTATAATTCTAAAACAACTAAGTGCATAATATAACTGAACAATCAAACTCCAAAGATCACACACCCATCTTTAAAATAGTCGTATAAAAAGAAAAATATCTAAAATCCGAAAGCTCAAATTAAGAATACAGTATATTCACAAATGAATTACCTCAAAACATCAACGCACATAGCATAAATAATCAAAAACACACCCAAGAGCATCTTGTTAATACTTCAAATTAAATAATGGTATTCACAATTTCTGAACTATTTTCATATTTCCTAGGTTGCACTTGGATATTTTATAAATTTTTATCTTATAAATCTTTACTTTTGTTTGAGAGAGAACGTTGGAATTTTATTTTTTATATTCGCCATTGATATTGTATATATATATATATTGATATATATGATATATATATATATATATATATATATATATATATATATATATATATATATATGTTACGAATTGGCCGAGTAGTATATTTTCGAATGTTAGTAGGGTTTCATGAAAACATCTCAAAGGCGTTACGACAATACAAAAACATACGAACACACAAAGACAAAGAGAGTTGCAGCTATTTACATTTTTACGTGGACGAGGCTGAGACAAAAAGGAAATGGAGACGATTACATGACGAAGGCACATTTATATATATATATATATATATATATATATATATATATATATATATATATATATATATATATATATATAAGAAATATGTATTATTTAACAAAAACAAGAAATAATAGATAAAGAAATATATATATATATATCATAGACAGTAGGAAAACACACATGAGCAATTGAAATTTTAAAAAATGGATGCTGCAGTATTATAAAACATTGCTGACTGAGGACAGCTTATATATAACATAATTTATATAAAAGTGAGGGTAAACATATTTTGTGGCCAGCCAACCTTCCAATACCAATATATATATATATATGTCATGATTTTTAAGACAGAATCAGTTTAAAGTTTAAAAAAGGAGATCTTTATTCAATCGTTTCGACATATCTCTTCTGACGCTAAGAGCAGGGAGTAAAAAGCACGCCATGGTGGTGGTTTCAAGTGGATAACACTTGAAAAACATATGGTAAGTATCGCTGCTTTGAAGAGGTTGCTTGCAAGTTAATGCTGACATATGTTGACTATTAAATCTAACGACCTGGAATTAGACATGTTTATTGGCTAGGCCATATGTTCGGAAGAAATAAATAGGTGATTAGTTTGATACTTGAAGATGGGTTAAGTGCTAGATAGGGAATTTAATTTTTAATCTAATTTAATTATCCTTACATTTGCCCCCCAATTTTAAAAGGGAGTCATGGCGTGGTTTTTTCTCTCTTTACAAACTTAATCAATTTTCAAAAAACACAAAACAATACATAGTTATTTAGAAAGACATATTACACACAGTAGAAATATTTAAGCAATAGGAATACTAAAATCAAAATGCAATATAATAAACGAAACTATAACAACAAACACAGTAATGACAATTAATTGATAAAAATGAATTTCCATACATATAATTGAAGATTAGCTTGTTTAAATCTATTCGACAACTAGAATAAGAGCTCGCGTTTCCTCCTATTCCTTCATAATAATAGATTCGTATTATAGCTGGTAGATATTTTCAAAAAAATTATGTTGGAAAATAATATATCAAACAATAAGGTAGTAAATATAAAAATACATGAAATCATACAAATGTTAAAATAATAATTTTGTATAAAAATCTACTCTGGCGCCATAGTAGTAATACCTTATATTGTTACACATATTTTGCATATATGAAATACATTTTTTAAAAAGATAAAAAAAATATAGACACTAATAAAATGAAATTATTAATAATATGAAAACGGTGTATAACACACAACTTCTATGCACTATCCAACACAATGAACAATGTTTTATTTCATATGCATTATAAAATATAAAAATTATAAGAATATAAGACCTCTTTTTTATTATTTTTTGAGTCGGAAAAGTGGATTCACTTCAATAATAACTTTTAGTATGTATGAAAATTTTCTCAATATTCACTGTAACTTAACAATATCGCATACACAATATTTTGAATCTTTCCGTAACCTTCTAAAAATTCGTTTCATAGACAAAAATTCCTGAGTTTATCTTACATCACACATTCACTAATATAAACTGTATCACATTATTTAATTTTGAACACATCTCTCTGAGAAATCTGCGTGATCAAATGACAGATGTTCAGCGATGCTAATAAGAAACAATGAGAGGTGCACATATCAAACTAAACAAGTTTGTCCTCTTAATGTTTCGAGACATATACAAAGTTATAATGATTGTATTCTCCCTTATCCACTGTATAATATCCAAAATTAGACTTCAAGTTATTAAGTTAATTTTAATTTTAGGTAAGGAAAATTTCGAGAAATAGTGAATCCGATAATCCGATATGGCCGATATATCAAAACACACAATTTCAAAATAAAAAAAAATTAAATGACATGCAATAAGATTACTGCTGAATAAAATAATTAACAAAACAATTGAATTCAGTGGAGAAAAGAGAATGCTACGTGACTTTACTTGTGCTTCTTATCAAAATATCATTAGTATTAGTACATTAATCATTTTTCTAAAATCTTAATTTATATCTTTCACTTTAAAACACCAATTTCTATCATAACTCTTAACTCATTCGACATCTTAAGATAAAATTATGAGAAGTATATTAAAATTTCTCAAAATTTTGTATGACTAAACCTATATACTTTGTTTTCTCAATTAAAATATAAAGAAAATATCTCATTTATAACACAACTATATTATAAAAATTAAATACCATATCATATCATATATTATTCTTTTTCTTAAAGTTCTGTTCAGCAAAACTCAGTTCTTCAATGTTACTAAAATTGGAAATATACCATTTAACTGACCTCCACTTTGCAGCGCCAGAAACCCTTGGTGAACGGTAATCCAGATGCTGTTGTCACGTTATTTCACTAGTAAAATTTTATTTATTTATTTTTTTTGATGCTGTTGCTTCACTATTTCACAGTATTACCGTGCAGACTTTCCGGCGAAAAAGATTTTTTTTCTGGTACTGTTGGTCCTTCCATCATTGTATCACTGGAACTAAATCACAATACCATTCGGAGAAGAACATATTTTATTTATTATTATTATTCTGGCGGAAGGGATTGACGTCTTTCATCACTGAGTTGGGGAATGCACGCTTCTCTTATTGTTTTTTTCGCCATTCGAAAGTTGGTTCTTTCATGGCAAACTTCTTGGTCTCTTCAGCAACGGAAGAAATAACGTTCGGTGGTAAACACTGCATTCTTCTCTGTGTTAAGAGCGAAGTTCTTCTGGGGATTACTAGCACTTTTCTTTTTCCGTACTATTTTTTATTCCGGCAATCTGATGTCCTCAGCAAAGAGAGAAATATCGTTTGACGGAATCCCGTAATCGTTATTCGCAGCATTTATTTCGATAGCTGGCATAATTTGCGCTCGTTTTCTTTTTTTAAAATTCTTTAACTTTAAGAACTGATTTAAGTTAAACATTTCGAAATATATTAGCAAGTAAATCCTGCCGGCTTTAATTCTGTCATGATTTTTAAGACAGAATCAGTTTAAAGTTTAAAAAAGGAGATCTTTATTCAATCGTTTCGACATCTCTTCTGACGCTAAGAGCAGGGAGTAAAAAGCACACCATGGTGGTGGTTTCAAGTGGATAACACTTGAAAAACATATGGTAAGTATCGCTGCTTTGAAGAGGTTGCTTGCAAGTTAATGCTGACATATGTTGACTATTAAATCTAACGATCTGGAATTAGACATGTTTATTGGCTAGGCCATATGTTCGGAAGACATAAATGGGTGATTAGTTTGATACTTGAAGATGGTAACTGAGAAAGATGAGTTAAGTGCTAGATAGATAATTTAATTTTTAATCTAATTTAATTATCCTTACATATATATATATGTATATAAATTTATCTTACTTTATCCTGTAGATTTGAGTTATATATTCCTGTATCGATAAAAGAAATGAATGTCACATCTTTTATTTATCTATTTTAATGAAACTTGAAACAAAGCACGCGATGTCTTTGAACCTGCTGTGAGCCATTTTGAGTCATGAAGAAGGGTGAATTGTGAATCGCTGTAGGAGGTTTTAGGTGCGTTCGCCGTGAGCTTGCGAAATTATCCGAGCTGCACATTCGGCTCCACTGCTTATCGCGTTACTCGCAATGAGGCTCTTGCGAGAGGAGAAAATTAACAGAATTCTTTCTGTCGTCACACTATGAAGACAGATTTCAAAGAAGCAAATATTAAAGGAAAAGTCTTCGTGCAGCTATGAAAGAGTTACATTTAACAAAAGTTTTTGCAAAAAAATCTATAACTAGTAAAAATGAAAAGACAAAAAATATACATATTTGAAGAATATCAATGTAAGTTTTGTACTTTTTTACTGTTGAGTAAAATTATTTATACTTCTTTCTTTCATTTATGTGTGATCTCAATTATTTAACTTTATTTACATTCTTTTCATAAGAGTGAAGACTTTAAATATTATGGGAAAAATTTGAAGTATTAAAACGTGAGCATTAAATTAAAAAAAATAAGAAAAATCTCTTTCCTTTTTGTGTGATATTTACTGTACCAAAAATTTCCCTTTTGGGGAAATATTTTAAAAATTATGAAGAAGGTTTCTTTATGTTTCTCGTTAAGGTATAGTATAAATTGTATGACGTAAATAATAAGCAACTCATATTTTGTGTGTGTGTGTGCTACTTACATTTTTTATATTCTTATTGATATATGTATCTCATACACGTCAAATGCTTAATCTAGCTGTTTAATCTCAACTTCATCTCGTTACGTATGCATATTATTAAATTTGACTGTTTAATCAATTTCAGCAGTTTTGATGACGTTTGTTAAACTGTCTGTTTAACTCAAATATCTGGGGCTTTTTTTTTTGCTTTAGAGAACATGTGTTTCGTTAAACTTGTTCATTTTTTCTTTATTATTTGAAAAATACTCCATTGTTGTCAATATGCTCGGAATAAGTGGTTCAATTAGATATGCATACAACTGAAGTGAATATAGATTCTACTGTTTGGGAAGTTAATTAAGTATATCCCGTGATTTTGGGAGCGATTATAATACTGCTTTAAATATTTTTGGAGCTATGATTGGTATTCAAAAATCTTTTTACAAATTTTTAACTGAAAAATTCCTTTTTTTTACATGTTGAATATATACTATGGCTTATTAAGGTATTCGAACACGTTGAAAATGAAGAAATTCGGTCAAGACAGATATTTTTGTTTTCTCTTTTATTGAATATAGAGCCATCTTTTGGCTTTACAAAACATATTTTGTTTTGTTTCTACTCTACCTAGAGGCCAAGCTACAATCAATTTTATTAAGTTAGAAAAACCGGAAGTGGGTATTTGATCTACCAGAAGGGGGCATTTAAATTACTCGAAATCTATCATGGCGAGTCTGATTACTCAAAATATTACAAAAGTATTTCAATAAAACTTTTTGAACCTGATATTTATGCTATTTTCTAGAGAATGTACTAAAATATTGCTTATTGTATGAATATTTTTTGAGTTAGGGCTTGTTATTTAAATAATGGTCTCATAAAGAATGTGATTTTTCTTATAATGTTTACTCAATCAACTCTAAAATTTTCAAATTATAATAAAACATTAAAATTTTAGTACATTCTCCAGATAAATGCATCTAGATTGTTTTGGTAATACTTTTACTAATATAAGTGTATTACTTTTGTGATGACCCCTCTGGGTCACACCTTGAACACCAAGATTATTTTGAGGCAAAGAACCACCAAGAGCCATTTTGAATAATAATATTATTTATTTTGTTATAATTTCCTCAAAAAACTCTGATAACATATAATACAATAATGTTACGTCGTTTAAAGGGATTTGCCTTTATATTAAATTAAATTACTAAAAATACAATTAATTAATAATCTAGCTCAACTCAAGTAAGGTTTACCGAAATAGGAGATCCGAGAAAAACACGGATTCGAATTCTTAACTGTCATTAACTTTAACTAAGTAGCTCAAACTGACGCTTACTTTAAGCGTACGTGAATTATATTTGCCACTGGCTTATATCAGCTTTCTGGTACGTCTAACAACACGACGTCTTCACGAATCTAATCTTCTTGAATCTTCTAGTTATGCTTTTAACGTTACTGGCTCAATAGCCTACCATCATCTCTCTTGCTATCTCGCAACCCTCGACTTAAATACCTTATCTAATTTAAATATCCCACACTTCTTTTTGAAGTTGATTGGAGATAAACGCGAATTTATATTCCCCATAAAGACGCCTAAGAAGATTAGTGGAAAGGTTCCGGAAAGATTCGTCACACTTTTTTCTTTAATTGCTTTGAAGTTTTACAAAAATGTTGCTAAAATTTCACTTATAATTGTGATTTCTGTGAAATTTAGGCAATTTATTTTAAATATTGTTAGTTAAATATTAGTATTTATTGGTATTGAGTCCTAAAAAAGCCTTTATAATGTTTAAATATGTTATTTTGTTAAAAAGTGCTCCGAACGTGTTCGGATACCTTAAACACGAATATAACCTGTTCAAAATTAAAATAATAAAGAAAAATAATAAATGGCAAATGTGAAGTAGTATTCATTAATCAGTTGATTATGAGAGAGACGCAATTGTATTTTTAACTATAAGTGAGAATATATTTATTCCTACGCAATGTCGTACATACACTGAAATGTAATGCTTTGACACAAATGCTGCACGTCTATGAAACTACAGAATTTACTTAATATAACTTTTATTTTTCGATAATTTAAAATTAAGAGATATCCTAAAGTTAAAAGAAAATAAGGTTTGATAAACTTAAATTATAAATAGCAAAGAATATAGTAAAGAAATTCTATTTTAAGATATCAAACTAGAGTCTTTTTTTGAACATCATTCTTGCTAAAAGGCTTTTCCTTGAGTATTATATTAAATAGTAAGAAGTATAAAATAAAATAAAAGCGCAATAAGACGAATACTCGTAAGTGAGATATTTGAAATTTATTAAGAATATCTTTTGTTCTTTGAGAATGTTTGACAAAAAAAACCTTTGTGGTCGTAACATTCTATAAATGAAACATGATATTTTGTATTAAATATGAAGTGATTTAAATACAAGTAAATTTTACATAAACTTAGTGGTATATGTATTAACCCCTAACTGATTTGCCCGTTCACCGTACGGGCTACATAAAACTCGCCACAACTGGTTTGCCCGTATGCTGTATGGGCACTGGTATTTTCTTCTTTCTATCTTTGATTTGTACATATTTTTAATTCGTATAGTGAGATAATTAGTGATAGTGTATTTTAGAAATGTAGTTTGTGTACCCATGGTACTGAAATAATTCTCATCTGGGATTTTCTTTGAGGAGTTGGCAGGGATTTTGCATTGAAGGCAGGAATTTAAATTCTTGAAAATATTCGATAAAGAACAGGGATTGGCAAAACTATGTGCAATTTATTGCTTGAGAAAAAATGAAAATGGAAAGATAATAAAAAAAATGCGAATAGTATCTTTGTCATTATTGCAATGTAAGACTCAGTATTACTTCGTGCTTCAAATTGTGTATGCATATACTTGTACATATGCACACACACATAAAATCTTCACCCATTTGAAAAAGATGTACGAACATGAAATTTTTTGTAAGTATGAGAAAAATTCTTTTAAGATATATATAAATGAAACATTCTTCATGACATTCAGAGTGTACTTATAAAAAGCAAACATTTAGGGGGTTTTGTAATCCACAATTATAAAATAAAAGAATTGTATGAAAACTCTAAAATTGAAAATTAATATCTGAAAGGCTCTGTGAAAACAAATGTTTCATGTAGTCTTCCATCTTTTGTTGTAGAGGAGTTTAAAAATAGTTATTAAAAATTTCAAAATAACTTCCCTTCCACATAACTTTTTCCATACGTCAACCATACCATATAAAAACTGGAACAGAAAATGTTTGCGAGAGAAAATTTAATAGTTAAACTCACTTGGTCTTCACTTAAATAAATTTTTGGCTAAAGTCTTTGGAAGTTTTTAAGCCTAAGAATCAATTTCTTCAAAATATGCTGTGTGGAATAACGTGAAGTGTGAAATTTGAAAGTAAAATACCAATTCACACATAGGCATTTAAATGATGTTTGACGTTGTGCAAAATGACGAAGCCTGCCACTAGTAGTTATTTGTGTAATTTAAATGAGGTATCTATTAAAAAACTTAATGCAAAAAAATACAATTCAAGAAAAAGGTAAATTGAGGTTTTTTATTAACTGCTTCTATATAACAATAAAGAAACAATTTGTGAAGCTTTAACACAAGTGAAAAATTACTTTTATGAGTTTTTTCTACAATAATAAACTCATAGTCATGAAAATGTAATAGTAATTTAAAGCCTTATTATTTCATAATTGTTAATAATATATTTCTTAATATTTCATAATTGTTAATAATATATTTCTTAATATTTCACATAATTGTTAATAATATGTTTCTTAATATTTCATAATTGTTAATAATATATTTCTTAATATTTCACATAATTGTTAATAATATATTTCTTAATATTTCATAATTGTTAATAATATATTTCTTAATATTTCATAATTGTTAATATATTTCTTAATATTTCATAATTGTTAATAATATATTTCTTAATATTTCATAATTGTTAATAATATATTTAATATTTCATAATTGTTAATAATATATTTCTTAATATTTCATAATTGTTAATAATATATTTCTTAATATTCCATAATTGTTAATAATATATTTCTTAATATTTCATAATTTTTAACACACAATGTGTTAAAAATAAGTTTCATAATTAAAAATATGTATAAGATGCCTTAATTAAATTGTAAAAGAATAAAAATGAAAAATATTTCAATTTTTATTGTATTTTTTTCAAATACAGTGGGCCACAAAAGTGTTCGTACACTTGCAATTTCTTATAAAATTTAATGTTTTCGACTAATAAAAATTCATATATTGGAATTGTAATTTTTTTGTGATATCTTCAACTTGTTCTTAATGGAATAACATAATTAATTTTTTAAAAATAGTTTAACTATTTTTTTAAAAATTAATAATCAAAAAGCTACTAAAAATTACGCTACAAAAGAGTCTTCGTACACTTAACAAAAATCTCAACTTAGCTTTAAATATTGTATTTCTTTCTTAATTTAGTACTTAGTAGAATATGTTTTAGTGTCCACAACAACTTTTAAGCGTCTTGGTATAGATTTAATCAGTTTTTTGTAATTTCTGCATCGATTTTTCTCCATTCTTCTGTGGTTATTGTTTTTACTTCACATTATGTGTTTATATGTCATGTTTTTTTTACATCAAAATCTTATCAGATATGTTCTACTGGGCTAAATAAATTGATTGAGGAGGTGTTTTCATAATTTGGGGACAGTTATCGAGACACCAGTGGCGTACATTGAGAGCAGTGCACTTGACATCATTACCCTGTTAAAAAATGAAGTCGTTTCCAATATCCAAATTTCGCACGGATAATTTAAAATTTCTCTTTAAAATATTTAAATAGATCTCATGATTCACAATATCAACAAAAAGTACCAAATTACCTGATTCTGTGGCCGATTAACACCCCCACGCAAGGACACTTCCCCCTCCATGTTTTATTCACCCAACTAGATTCTTGGGATTAAGTTTCAGAAAATTCAAAATTGACTAGTATGACAGATAATTCAACATTTTTGGTTCCAATAGACCTATAATAGCTTGTAAATGAAAAAAGTAGGGAGTTTAATCCCATGAATTTATGTGGAACAAGAACTCCTCCACCTCCATACTTTAGTATTGAAGTGAATGTGTTCTGGCGTGGAGGTGTAAATTGGCAGCAGAATTAGGTAATTTGGTATTTTTTGATGGCATTGTGAATCATGAGCTCTATTTAAATATTTTAAAGGGAAATTTTAAATTATCCACGTGAAATTTGGATATTGGAGACGACTTCATATTCTAACAGGGTAATGACGCCAAGTACACTGCTCTCAATGTACGCCACTGGTGTCTCGATAACTGTCCCCAAATTATGAAAACACCTCTTCAATCACTTTATTTAGCCCAGTAGAACATATTTTGTGAGATTTTGATTTTAAAAAAGAAAACATTACAAATAAATATAAAATGGGAAGTAAAAACAATAATCACAGAAGAATGGAGAAAAATCGATGCAGAAATTACAAAAAACTGATTAAATTTATACCAAGATGCTTAAAAGTGGTTGTCGACACTAAAACCTATCCAACTAAGTACTAAATTAAGAAAGAAATACAATATTTAAAGCTAAGTTGAGATTTTTGTTAAGTGTACGAAGACTTTTGTGGCGTAATTTTTTAGTAGCTTTTTGATTATTAATTTTTTAAAAATATTGTTACACTATTTTTATGTTATTCCACTAAGAACAAGTTGAAGATATCTTTAAAAAATTACAATTACATTATATTAATTTTTATTAGTCGAAAACATTAAATTTTATAAGAAATTGCAAGTGTACGAACACTTTTGTGGCCCACTGTATGTACAATTTTAAAGCGCAAAATAAAAATGTACTTGTGTTCATTTTAAGTTTTTACTAAGCTCTTTTGTTATACCATTCGAATCTTAGTTAAATAAACATTTTAATATAACATTAAAATTCTAAAGATTTTTTTTCTCTCGATAAGACGAATTCTGATTCTAAAATATTAACATGGAAGATTGCAGCTAAAAAGTCTATATGCGTAGAGCTGTATAAAATATACATATAAAATAAAGTAATCTGAATGAGTGAATATTAACGTTGCACTGTTCAGCTATACAAGGGCTTTTGACGACGGACCTCATAATTTTGAACCGTCATATAGTGACGAGGACTACACCTCAGCTGCCACCCCCTCTCCTAACTACCACACCACACCAACGGGGGGATGTTTGAGCTCTCGACAGATTTAACGTGCATCGTTCCCCTATACGGTGGGTCTTTAGTGGTACTGGGTTCGAACTCGCGGCAAGCCAGCTACAAGGCTACCGCGGCCACAAAATAATCTGAAGGGAACTAAATTTTCAAGTATTAAAAAAGTTTTTTTTTCCAAGAGGGAAACAAAATTATATTTCCTTTTATGTTTTAGAACAATGAGCATATTTTCATCGTTTTTTAACACGCTTTTATTAGCTTTTACCTGTATGAACCGGAATCTTTGAACTCGATTTTTACCCTCTTTAAAATGTCAGGTTAATTCGAAATTTTGCATTCTTGTTAGGACCGATGACAATACAGCAATTTAATAATTTTGTTCGACAGTCCTGATCAGGTTCATCAGGATTAATGATTCTCCATTTCCAGATTTGGTGATTAAAAGATTAAGTTACGACCCTAAAGCGAAAATGCTTATGGTTAATATAAATACAACAAATAAGTAAGAGTCTAAAAAACTAAAAAAAAAACACTTTTATTGTAGATTGAACTAAAAGAATGAAAAATAAATTATAGTTTAAAAAAAACTAAAAAACACGCTTTTATAGTTAATCGAACTGAAAAGAAAAAAATATCTCTTAATATAAGAATAAAATGATTAACGAGAAAATTAATGTCATTGTGGTAAAAACGTGGGGTGCTCGATTAATTTTTATAATTTCTTACTAGTTCTATTCCGAAATGCAGAGTTGGTGTAAAACTGCAGTTCTAAGCTCCCCCCACGCTTATACCACAACGACATTAATTTTCTCATTAATCATTTAATTTTATATTAAGAATTATTTTCTACTTTTCAGTTTGATTAAGAAAACTATAAAAGCTTTTTTTTAGTTTTTTGAACTATAATTTAATTTGTTCGCTGTTGTTTAATGAAGAGTGTAACAGATCACCATTGCAAGTAAATTCTTTTCTATTTAATACCCCATTAAACAATTGCTCCTATGTATTATCAATGTCTTTTCAAATTGTCAAAGCAAACTAATGCTCAAACTATTTTTTTCTCCATTTATTTTCACGTATCAATTAGTTTCACATATTATTTTAATGATTTCTAAAACAGTGAAACCTCAATTTCTGTATATACTCGGAAAGGTATGCATAAATTAAAGAATCCGGGATTGACTTTCAGTGCAAAATAGGCTTCGATGGCACATTACTCTCCGCATTCCTTTGAAACGGGAGGATGCGATAAGCATTTCAATTAACTCGCTGATTTAATTAGATGGTCCTTCTCTTTCTGAAAATCATCAGAATGAGGAATTCCTTCAGTCCTCATTCCTGAAATAGATGACTAGAATTCAAAGAGAAAGTGGTACGCGATGATTTATGAAGGATTATTAAATTAGGAAGCTGTAGAATTAGTTTACGAATCACTTGGATACACTAATAATGCTTCACAGATATAGTAGTTTGACTTTTAACAAATTTTATTTTAAATAAGTAAATACAGTGTTGTTGAATAATTAATGTTTTTTATTGTTTTCCGAAGACCTATAAACATAAAACAGAATTATGTTAGAATTTAATTCATTAATTATATGAAGGCAAACAACTTAAAATGTTGGCCTTACTATGTTACAATACAAAATGAAATATATATGATATTCTATAATTTTTAAGTTCCTGTAGAATATCGTAATGGTTATATTTATTTCTAATCACTGAATAGTTGATAAATAAACTGTTTTTTTATCACTTTTGGGGAAAGAATATTATTTTTATGAGTACAGAGACAAAAAAAATGTTTAGTTCAGCAAATTGATAAAAGCATAATTCTATCTCATATTAGATATTCATTCGTATTACTTGTACAATTTTGATATTGAAAAGGAAAAAATGAAAACACATAATTATAGCTCTGAAGTAGAGAGGTCTTAGAACTATATTTAAGGATATAAATATTAATTAAGTGATGTTATATCTGGCATAGAAAATGAGTCATACACATTTTACTGTAGCTGGAAGGAATGCCATTATTTGACCATGTTAAATTATTATTATCTACGAGTTTTAGTAAAAATTCATGTAAAGTCACCAATATATAATTATGAAAAACTATATTCACAATATTCACTTGGAGGTATTTTTAAAAATTAATTTTAATATTTTGTTTGAATTTCTTAATGAGTTGTATTTATGAATTCAGAGAAAAGGTCTTTCACAGAAATTGGGCATTTCTATTTAAATACTCTTTTTCAGTTGGTTGTACAATATTGAACTGAATCGACACTTGTATGCATGGAAAAATTTTAATCAGATTAATAATACTAATCAAAAATGTGTATAGGCGAATATGGGCATATTTGAGCAAATACCCATATTACTCGCAATGATTTTGAGTTGGTGCATTCTCACTGCGGCTTTGGTAATACTCAAGCATCATGGTGGATGTGTGATTTGCTGGTGTTTCAAACAGAAGTGCAAACAAATAATTTCTAATGTAAGTACAACTACCTGATATTTCAAATTTGAGTTGTTTTCATATTTTAGTTATCTTACTTAAGTTTCAACAAGCAAAATTAACTAATTTTACATGAAACATATAAATGGCTCCAATCTTATGTGAGAATAGTATCCGTTGGCATTCTTTCTCCCTTCTGTAGCAGTAATAACAGCTTTTGAATAACGTCACTAGAGCAAATACTGAGAGTAAGATTAATTGTACCAAAATTACCAAAATATGCCAGCAAGTGCCGGCAAACACATACATCCTGTATTTGTCTTGTTTGTGGTACTAATTATTATGATGAGGATCACGTACAAGAATGAGTGTAATGTTGTGACTTTGTTTATTCTGGTTCTCTATGAGGAATGCGTAGAGTTAGAGGGTCACTTCTTCTATTACAATGAATGTAGGGCGTTTGATACATCTGAAAGTCCTCATTACATGTTTTTTCTTTAAGTCTGTAATAGTTTGTGTTAATTTAAAAGTTTATATGATAGTTAATATAGTTAGAATTTTTTGGTACAGTTTGTTCTATAACAAAGGTTTAGTTTTACTTCTCATTTGCCAAACGTGTAATTTATGTAATAATGCATTTCCGTTTGGAAAAGGTAAATGAAGCGATGTCAGAGTTTCTCTTATCTTTTTTTATAATACAACCTGCCAATATTTCCGGCAATTGTGCCCCTATTACCTAAAGTATTAGGAAAATACGGACAATTGCATAATTTGTTTTAGACTTCTTTATACATATAGCAACAAGAGTTAGATGTTTGTTCATATACCATAAGAAAGACTATACTCTTAAGTTTGAAATATCTTGATTTCGGAAAAATGGAAGCGTTTTAGTGTAATATATTTTCAATTAAGTGTTTTGGTGCCCGCATTTGCCAAGTTTATTCTATGTATATTTATATAGCATGATTGAAAAAGCGAGGATATGCCTTGGAGAAAAAGTTAAGTTACTGGAGATGTTCAATTTCGAAAGTAATAATCTCTGAATAAAATTCCAATCGATGATTTTCATATAATTTTAACTTAGGTAGTGACTTTTGAAAAATGATTTTGCAACAATGATACTTGGTTATGGTAGTGGGTAAAAATCCCATTTAAAGAATTCATAAATTAAGCTTGTAAATGATAACTTAGATTGAGCTATAAGGATTTTATACTTGCATATACATTTGAGAACATTTTATAAAAAGGTGGTAAACGGAATTTCATTTAAACAAAGTTATAATTTTCAAACTTAAAACATTTTTCAAACTACGAGATTTTTAGTAATAGAAAAACATGAATTGAAGTTTCATGGAAATTCGAACATTTCTCTTAATAATTTAAGTCATATTTTGAGCAGAAAATTCTCACAAATTTATGAATCTCAAAGGCCATGAAATTTCATCAAACTGTCTTTGCTTGTAATACGAATGAAAATTAATTGGTTTGAAGGGACATTATTTACACTGCAATTTTTATTCTTTTCCTTCTAAACGCAGATTAATATGAGCTTCAATGTCATTGGATTATCTGCATGTAAGTGAACTTTATTTACTTTGTTTTTCTGGTTGCTTGCGGTATTTTCCATAAACAATCTGATAAGCAAACATTTGTATATAATCAACTTACACTGTTATAATTCACATTTTCTTAGATATATTGACTCCTGAGTTAAAAAAATATTTAGAATACAAAAATTATAATTGTGTAATTTTTCATCTAATCTTAACGAAAATTTAAGCTCACAGCTCTGAGAAGGCTTTCGATAAAACTATGAGACGATTTATTGCAATAGAATAAGAATAAAGAAAAAAAAACAAGAAAAAAGAAAGAAAGAACTAGAAAGAATTTTTTTTGCTGCGCCTGTTAGGAAGGATGGAAGAAAAATTTATTATAGTGCAAATTAATATTCATTACGAAAAATAATCATTATTAAGAAAGATGGCTAGAGGGCTAGGGAGAGATAATACATTATCTTAGAATAATCTAAGATTATATATATATATATATATAACATATCTAATTATATAGTTTATAATAAATTAAAATATAGACACATATTTGACGTAAGAATAGTTACTATGGATCACAAATTAGGATAATTATTCCTATTAAACCTGATTTCAATTAATTATTAACAAAATATATATACATATAATAAATTTTGAATGATGCTACTTTTTTCATTGTTATTACATTAATAAGAGAAGATATAAAGAGCGATATTTCAAAGAAATTTTTTTATTTTGTAAAATATTTAGTTACGCCAGTAGAAAAGAATTCAGTTTTTTTTTACTTTTACATCATTTAATTAGTTTATATTTAATTTACAAAATAATTCAAATAATCCAAAATATTTATAAATGGATTTAACTATATAAAATACAAAAAACCCCTTTATTTAACAAAAAATATATCAGATTTTTTTTTTAGAAAAAATTACGTAGAAAATGGCTTAGATTTTCTTTTCAACACAACTATTTAATAAATCTTCTAAAAGCATTATCTTACATTCGCTCTTCAAATTATTTATTTTTATTTATTTTAAGGATGAGTGAGAGTAGTACCTGCAATATGCTTATCAAAGTATTACAAAAACCGCACACAAGTAGACTATGTACTTTCCCTTTTATTTGGAAACTTTAGGCAACCATTAGCGCTCTTTATAAATCTATCAACCAAATTTAAAACCAATGAACTGTGGAAAACCAGGATTGAAGTGACATGTTTAATGGGTATTCACAATTTGTTATCCACCGGATTTAGAAAAACTGGAAAATACGTTTAAATTCATCTAGCAGCAGCTTTCTATGACGAAAAGCTTATTCGCATTCCTTTAAAAGGAAAAGATGAAGCCTAATGGAATTTTCTTCAAAGAATAACTCTTCGAAGTGAAATATGGGAACTTTCGGAAACAACTTATATCCATAACTCTGGATTAAAGTGTTAAAATCTAAGTACATACAGGTCTTGCTGAAGACAAACTAGGATCAGACCTTTTAATTTTCACTAAGGTATATACAAAAGATTAGGAGTACAGCACGTATAATTGATTATTGAGTCCCTAGAGTCTTCCATAAAAAGAGCCCTTCCATTTCTTCAGGTGACGAATTTCGCCAAATAATGCTAGTGCCAGAAATAAACGACCAGATAAGGTTTCTTATCGCCCACTTAAAGACACGAGCAAAGCAGTTTCAGAATTGGATTACATTTCTTTTCGAAAATCATTGTAAGGAGAAGCAGTGTTCACAGCTGGAGCGCTCAGATGTTGATGAAATTGTTTGTGAGTAGGAGTTAACAAATGTTATGTTGCAAAACACGAGATATATAGATTCGTTTTACTCCTGGAACGAAGCAAGCAACACTTTCACCTTGTGCCGGCTAGTCCGTTGAGCTAGAAGCGGAAAAGAGTAAGTGGATTTTTTTCGTAGCATCAAAAGATAATTTTTTATCGGGTTTCTTTTTAATGTATTTAGTTGTTTTCAATTTCATACATGAGAGAGCGTTCTGTTTTGTGTAGAATTAAATTCTTGATATTGTTAGAGAAAATAAATGAATCAAATTTTGATGCCAGAAAAAAAATGTTTCATTAGATGATTTCTTTAGGGAATCTCCGTAACTTCCCCCCATTTTTCGTTTCGAAAAGAAAGAAGGGCAACAGTTAATTTGATTTGTGTGTAGTGAGGTTCTTACTGAATCATGATCTATGTTATTTTTATGCGTCGGAAGGCAATAACTTCGTACTCTCCCTTTTGGCTTAATTTATTATATTGGAGCTCCTCGGATGTGATGGCTGGTAAACTGTACATTGAAAAGACTGAATAGAAAATTTTTAGAAATTCTTTAAATATGTTATTGTGAAATGTAGAGAAACATGTGCTTATTTTAAAAATTTTCAGATAGATGCTATTTTTAATTGTTTTAGTTTGATTTAGTTATATATTTAGAAAATGTAACTATACAACAAAGAACTATGAAATTAGTTTTAACGGATTACGTGTTGAGAGACATGCAAGTGAATATATACGAGCAAAAGGCAAACAGGAATAGAAAAAAAAAGAAGAATTTTAGTTATTTTATAAGAAAACAAAATTCTTTGAGTTCCTAACAATGATCAGGTCAGAAAATATTTTTAACTCGGTATATATAACAGAATACTGCTCGAGAATAAATAACAATTGTTATATAAATTACTAATTTTGATCCGAAAACTAAAATGTTAACTTTATTTATATACTATTAAAATGTTAAATACACACACACAAATCTAGTTTTTCACATGTTATAAGCAACATCGGAAGTACTTCAAGAAAAATGAATCTATTTATAGTAATATAAATTTTTACTTGTGTAAAAAAAGCCTTAGTAATACATTGTATTTAAACAAAATTTACAAAAATATTATAAAATGAAGGAAAACAAGTATTAAATTTTTTTTGTCATTTTCTACTAAGGTGAACAAAGAAAAAGTTTTATTTTAGTTATTTTTATTAAATAATTATAATTAATATAAATATGTATATATACCTATGTATATACATATGACAGAATCACAACATTAAGTTGCAAAATAGAAAGCGATTTTCCATTCTATATATGGTGTTGGACTATTATTTTTGTTTTTGTTACTATTTATTCATTAATTAAATTTAATTATTCCAATAAAAATTAGTATAGTTAAAAGAAATTACATTCTCATAAATTAGGCCATCCCAGGTGGGATTCTAACCCGCGACCTATAGATTAGAAGTCCAACGCGCTATCCATTGCGCTACAGGGACACAAAGAGCGGGTTTCCTTTTTATATATAATGTTGGATTATTATTTTTGTTTGTTACCCTTTATTCATTAATTAAATAGAATTAATACTTGGAAAAACTGTATGTGAACATCTAGTGTCAACAATTACAAATTTAAAAAAATGTATTTGAACTTGAGTGGATGAATAAAAAGTATTTTATTAATGATTGAAAATTTGAACAAGATATATATATAGGGAGAGTGTGAACTAATTGTAGGAATTGAAAATAATCGAAAACTTATTAAGGAGAAGAGAGGTGAAATGAAATGACGAAAGTGCTCGTTTTGATAAAGAAAGAAAAGAAGTCTATATAATGGAAAAATATTTCATATATATGAGAGCATTACGTAGTGTAGCATGAAACGCAGCAAAAATTCGAGTTTTATACACTCGCAAAGCTTTTTTTTCCAAGTTTAAAAACGTTTTTATAGAAAATAAAGTTGAGATTTTTAACCGAACTCTGTAGCATAAATTTCAAAATATTTCTGGTTCCAAAATGCAAAGTGTCAGTCAAACCGCATTGAACAAAATTTTACTGTGTATCTTCAAAAGATGCTTTAAAATAATGTTTCAAAAGGTTTTTTTTCAACATTTAGTATTATAAATAGTTTTAAGTAATATTTTTTTATTAGTTAAAGGTATTAGTAAAATTAGGTATATTGGTAAAATTACGAGAACATTTCGTTCCTTATCAGTTTGGTTAACATGAAATCTTTTTTTTTGATTTAATGGAATTCAGATAATTCAAAATTTTTTTTTATCAAAAATGTTTTAACAGAATTTTAACAAAGCAAATTTATTTAGAAATGCAATTATAAACTATATTATGTGAATTGCTATTATTTTGGTTCTCAATAATTGCTTAAGTGTGTGTGTGTGTTGATATTATAAATATATTACATATTATTTTAATCGCTTTTAATTATGCTATCATCTCATCGTAAATTGATAATAAAGTATTAATCTGTTATTCAGAGTTCTTTTTAAACTGATGTACGTTTTTCGAAAACAATATTGAGGTTTTTGACATAAATGTAATTACTTAACAAAATTGATACAATAATCTTCCTTATAAAGGAACACTATCTTATATAATAAAATTTACAAAATATTGTAACTTAAAAGAATCGATAACACAATTATATAAATTTAATAGCATAATTTCAAATTTTTTTGAAAACTGAATTGTTGAGTCTGAGAGATGAGCTAATAACTGAGAGTTGTTCAACTTCGAATTAAGCCATTGTCTTATTGCATGCTTTCAAAATCAGTAGAACCGATTTGAGGGTTCGAATATTTACTACTTATTGTTACATCTGCTTAGAGACTGTATTACATATTATAAAACATATAGTGGAAAATCACACTTTAGGATTGCCTTCTATAGGGAAATATCTTAGTAATTGAGAGCAGTAGAAGTAGCTTAAAAACTAATACAGAAGGTCGTTCGCGCTTTATGTGAACGATCTTGTAATTTATTTTCTCGTTTGCACTTTGAGATAAAACTTTGGCATCTTCAAAATAATCGTCTGTTAATGTTTTCTTTTGATTGGAATGTAAAATAAAATATTTATTTTGAAAATCGCTCCTAAAATTGATAGATGGCTCGAACGTTACGTCTGCGCTTTCCGAGGAGGCTGAGGTAACCTAGTGGTCAAGGTAACGGACTCGTGACCGACGTGTCATGAGTTCGAGCCTGGTACCGCTGAAGACCCGCGTGTAGGGGAGCTATGCTCGTTAAATCTGTTGATACTCAAACATTCTTCCTTTGGTGTGGTTTGGAAGTTAGGAGCGGGGTACCAATTCAGGTGATGTCCTGGTCACTTGACCGTGGTTCAAAATTACGAGGTCCATCACCAAAAATCCTCTAGTAGCTGATTAGTGTGACGCTAATATTTATTCACTCACCGAGGAGAGCTCTTTGTATCAACAAATTATAAAGATCTCTATTATAGCATTTCAAAATAAGGTATTTACAATATATAAAATTTGAAAGGAAAGTAACGTCTAGCTGAAAGTAAAAAGGAAAAAACACATGACCAAGAAACCTCATCCTTAAATGGTTCGAACGAAGGCAACTATCAAGAAAGGGAAGTCTCTAATCCTAAAAGAAAATCCGCCGAATTAAATATTCATTGCGTCGAAACTAGAAATGTTTTCCGCGCGGCACTGTACGTAATATCATTCATAAATATTTCAAGTTAAAAAAAAGATGTTTAAACCTAAGGTTCACGTCTGCTTTTGCCAAAACATATTGTTGAAAGAGCAAGTAATGTATAAAAAAATTGCAGTTAATTCCTACTTAGGTCAACAAAGAAAATTTTTATCTTATTTTTTTTTACGAGATCTATAGTTACAATTATTATAAATATGTATGTACATATGACAGAAGCACAATATTAAGTGATAAAATAGAAAGCGATTTTCCTTGCAATTTTCCATTTTCTTTTCTGTATATGTGGTATTTAACTATTTTTATTTGAATGTTTTTATTCATTAATTAAATTCAATTATTCTAATAAAATAGTATAGTAGGAAATAAACCATATTCTCTTCTCTCAGACATTAGGCCATCCCAGGTGGAATTCAAATCCATTACGCGTTACTTAACACACGTTGGACTGAACTTTAAGTTCAACGCGCTTATTCCATTGCACTACAGGGACACAACGAACAAATTTCCTTTCTTTATATGCTGTTGGACTACTATTTTTGTTTGTTACAATTTATTTATTTTTTAATTAAATTAATGAATTAATATTTGAAAAATGTATTAACTTGTGAAATAAGATAACATGTACTAACATAAAAATTGTATTTGAACTTGAATGGATGAATAGAAAAAGTATTTTAATAGTTTTATATATATATATATATATATATATATATATATATATATATATATATATATATATATATATATATATATATATATATATATATATATATATGAGAGTTATAGAGATTGTGTGTGTGTGTAGATAGTTATATATAAAACACTTAACTGCTGAAAAATGGAAATTCGTGATGACACTCGATGAGGCATGGGTATATTTAAGTGACTGTAGTAAAAGAAGATCAATTAGCTATTGCTTAACTGACGGGAGTCACCGTACAAAATGACTTCGTCTGTGTACAGAAAAGTTCCCAAAGAAATTCATGATGGTTGTAGGATTTTGTACCGATGGCAACTTAAAAATCAAAAAAGTCTTAAGTAAAGCCAAAATTAATTAACTCTACTATCAGCAGAATATTTTAGAATCAATTTTTGAAGAAATTCCAGTCTTATACGGAAAGACCTTGGATGAAGTTGAGCTTCATATGGACAAAATCTCTAGTCATTCGTTCAAGTCAACTGCCGCTTATTTAGAAGAGAAAGAATCAGAAACAGGAATGACGTGTATCCTATTTGATGAAAAAAATACCTGTAAATACCTGTAAAATTATCCTGCGCTTCTGCAATGGAATTTTGTACTTTCGGTTTATTAAAACAAACCTTAGGAAAATGACATCCAACAATACTGAACGGACTTTGGTGAGTGAGTGAAGATTAACGTCGCACTGTTCAGCTACACGAGGGCTTTTGGCGACGGACCACGTAATTTTGAACCATGGTCAAGTGACGTGGACGACACCTGAGCTGGCACCCCCCTCTCCTAACTACCACACCACACCAACGGGAGGACGTTTCAGCTCTCGACAGATTTAACGTGCATCGTTGCCCTACACGGCGGGTCTTTAGTGGTACTGGGCTCGAACTCGTGACAAAGCCAGCCACGATCCGATGCCTATACCACTCGGCTACCGCGGCCACGAACGGACTTTGGAAAAAGGTTCAAGAGGAATGGAGTAAAGTTGGCATGACAGAACTAAGAAACAAATTTACTTTCACTCTAAGTAAGTTACTCCTAGTTTCCACTCTAATATGTTTTAAGGTAGAAGCAAATCCCACAAAAAGTACGGTATTTATAAATAAAAATTAACTATAAAAATCGTTTCCATAAAGTATGATCGACCACTTGTATTGAGCTTATATTTGTACTATATATGTTTTCGAGGATTCTAAGATACTTTTTTCTAGAACTAATATGTTTTTTGAAATTTCTAAGCATAAAACATTAAATTACATTCTGTTATATAAGATGTACCAAAAAATTAAATTTTTTACCTTATCTTTAGTTTTAATATTTCTTGAACTACAGTTGAAGTGCAACTCATTATTAAGGATTAGATGTTTAAAAGTACCCTTATAGTTACAGATATTGTCACAGACCTTTCACAAAAAAATATATACATGCTGAACATCACCTTTCGCTAAGCAACATTTTATCTAACATATTATCTATGCTTAATTTACTTGTCTCTGTATCCAGTATCGATGCAAGAAAAGCTCAGATGTATTGATACCTATTCTAATTGAATTATATAGAAATTGTCATTTCTTCAACTCATTTAAATTTAACATATTATAAAAATTTTTCTGTTTCGAAACATGTTAGTACCATTTGAGGCACTTCTAAATCATGATCAATTAAACATTTTCTTTGACTATATAAATATTAAATATAATAACTCGCTGTTTGTAAATTACATATAATTACAGATATCACTAGAAATTAAAATATAGCATCCTTTAATGAATGTAAATTTTGCTTATTAATATCATGTGTTGTTAAACACCCAAGGGAATGTACCTAAATATTTATATTCATAAGTTGATTGTTTAACCTATAAAATACCTAATTTCTATCTAACTTCAAAAAATGAACATACATATACTTTATTTTGATATTTAATCATTTACTAAAATCATTGAAAGCTTCAGTGTTTTAAACATGCTCAATCCAATTCATAGTGAATTACAGGGTGAGTACAAATGATGAACCCGCTTTAAAAAAATCGTATTATCGAAACTACTGCACATATTACAATAAGTAATTCGTGGATATAAAGCAGTGTTTCTCAAACTGTGGGGCGCCCCCTAGGGGGGCATGATAACCTTACAAGGGGGGCGCGAGCATACTGAAAAGTAGAAAACAAACGATTGCTTAAAAAATTATCAATATACTTAAAGCAAACAAATAAAAAAGGAAATACACATTTACACTTATAACTATATCAGTACTGCGCAAGGAATTTTATAATCATTTTAAACGTTAAAAACAAGTTTAATAATTACCAGTGTCACCATAGGCTTGTCATATATAAAATTAAAAACAAAAATTAACACTGATCTTGATAATTTATACGGTTTATAATTAATCCTTTAAATGCCGATTAAAAATCACGTGACTCGCTCCCCAATGCCACCGTTTAACACGTAAACGAGCGTATCTGATGTACTGGGAAGGGGGTAAAGGAATAAAGAAACAAATTATCTGAAACAAGTAAATCCTTCGCAAAGACAATCAAGCTCCTTTTATTGCATTCCAAAGCCTTCGGAATAAATGTATGGATAGCAGTGCACAGAAAATATCGTACTTCGGAAAGATGTAAATTTACGTCCGGGGCAATTAAGGGGACTCGGCACCCTCTGAGCAAACTTCTTTATTTACGTATTTAAAAATTATATTTTAACATTTTATACAATGTTTCTATTCAAGAAAATGTTACCAGATGAAAATTTTCATATATTATTCACACAATTTTAAAATTTTAAATTTTTTGAAGAAAATTGGGAAAATTTTAAAATCCTACTCCTTTTGTAAAAATTAATTTTTTGACCTGAATTTTTTTTATAATATTCTTATGGATGTTCTGAACAACTTTAGCGATCGATTTTAGAATAACTTCATTCATTTTCGAGAAAAAAATAAAATGTTGATATACAGGCTAAAAATCAACGAAAAAGTCAACATGTCTTACATTTTATTATTTTTTTAAAAAAGTATTCAGTTTATAGCAAAATGGATCCCTAATTTGATTGGTAAATAATTGTCGAAGGAGTAGCATTTTGAATGCACTAAGGTTTCGAAAAACACAAACTGAGAAAAACCACTTTAAAGTTTATAATTCTGAAAAAATAATTATTATAAGCTTAATTAAACTTAAAATACCACTTTAAGATATTACTTATACGTTTTTCTTTAAAATAATTGCATTTTCATATGTTTTCAACCCACACATTTTTATAAATGATCAACTTTTAGAGAGTACTAATTGTACAAGAAAACTCAAGAAAAACTTAAAAATTTTTTTTTTCTGTCACGACAGAAATTTTAGCTGTTTTTCTTCTTATAATATTAAAGTATTACATTTGTATGAAAAATATATCAGGAAGAACTGAAATTATAAA